>JAQIUQ010005877.1:0-12815 GCA_030378365.1 Hybognathus amarus | reverse complement strand
TTACGTATTGCTACGTGCCAATTACTGAAAATTCACGAATTAAGGCATATAAAAATGAAAATGTTCTCATGAACACAGTGTGCCCCTTCCTACAGTCTTTTACAGCGGTTCAGATGAAGACGTTGACTCAACTGAGGAAAAGGAAATTATTATAAAATGCAGAAGGTGAGGGAGTGTGAGATACTTGCTACAACTCTCAGACTTTGATACATGGCAGGTCTGTATAAGCTATTACAAATACTCTAATCTTTTAAAATGTAATGCATCTACAGTTGAAATGTTTAAGTGATGTTTAAAGACAGTAGAGATGAATGCTGATAGATACGATGATAGATGATGAAGTGATAGATATGGAATAGATCAATCAATAAATAGATCAGATAGATAGATAGATAGATAAGAATCAGATAGATAGATACGATAAGTAGATCAGATAATATAGATGATAATAGGTGAGATGCAAATAAATAGATATAGATGAGATCAGATAGAATAGATAAGATAAGAATAGATGAGTGGGGATAGATAGAATAGATAGATGTCAGATACGATAGATAGATATGAGTGAGATAGATAGATAGATAGAATATGATTCAAAATGTAAATGGTTATTTGCAATATATAGATAGATAGAAAAGATGATTCAAATGTTCAATAGATTGTATATGAGTACGCTTTCATCGAACGCGCTGCCATAGCCAATGGCGCTGAGCTGGCAGAGTTAACTTCGTTGCTGTAGTTAAATCATGTTTTTTATTGGATAGTACGGCATTGTCAGACTGGCTGCAGTTCAGATACTATGTTAAAATAGCTAGGTTTATCCGAGTATCTGGTACAGTGTTTCCCATGCGTTTATGCAGTGGGCCAGCCAACCACGTTATTTAGCGCTGTGCGTCGCACATGTTGATTTCCGGGTTTTTCTACAATTTAGAAGATGGGAAAAAGTTGTACTTGGGCTGCCAGACTCCATGCAGGGCACAGCATTCCATGGACAGACTCCCTCTCTCTCTCTCTCTCTCTCTCTCTAGCATACACACATTGAGACACGACCCCACATGCATAGTCTGACAGATGCTGCACAGATCCAGTCACACATCCCTGTCGTGCTGTGAGAACCTGCCTTTAAAAGGGTCAGCAGCATGAGGGACAGAAGCTAGTAGAGGGAGATATGAGCCTGATAAGCTTCGTGACCCACAACTCGTCGCAGTTGAACTGCTGTGAAATGGAAACACGCTGAGTAGAAAAAACATCTTGCCTCTATTTTGTTGGGCGCGTGTCAGTGGCGGTCACAATTTCAGTTTGGCCCAGTCGCATTTATCTTCTTTGACTGGCAAGAAATACCAGCTACTATGGTTATTTACTTGTTATGGATTGTCTGCGTGAGTTTGCCGGAAGTTCAGTTGGGCCAGGTGCCTGCACATGGCCAGTACCCTTTGTTTATGTTGTCACTGCTGAAAGCGTCTATAGTTAAAATGTAAAATGCTTAAAATTACAGATTAAAATTATTAGTCCAAAACCCATGAAAATCCTGAAATTTGGCAATGATAATTAATATATTACAGGTGTTTATGCTGCAACCCAGAAAAGCCTTTGCTAGCTTTAGTCCATTAATGCTGATTTGCTGATTAACCACAATTCATCAGCATGCATTGATTAATCCCATGGCATGTAGCAAAAAAAAAAAAAAAAAAAAAACGTGCGACCAGACATAACCATATGCTGGTGCAGACCAGCTGAGAAAGTTGGTAGCACCAGTGCAACCAGTGGAAAAGTTAGTCTGGAGCCCTGGGTTCATTCTTAAGTCACGCAGCACCTTTGAGCTTCCTCAAGAACCAGATGAGGTTTATTCTCCTGTTACAGGGTTCATTCTCGTGTTACGCGCAGCACCTTTGCGCTTCCTCAAGAACCAATGGGGTTCATTCTCCTGTAAAGCAGCACGTTTGAGTTTCAAAAGGTTTGTTCTCGATTGTCATAGGCAGGTTCAATTGAGCTTCTGTTTATGTTCGCTGATCAATGTTTAAATGAGAATAAAAGCCTAAATTAAAAATGTCCATCATATAAAGTGAATCGTGTTCCTTAAATTCGGACTTCATTTGGATTTGATTTACAATCTCTTAAGTTTTTGAAGTCTCAAAAATGGAGGGAACATAACTGGCTAAGGTTGTAGTAAAAAAAAATCTTCAGTTGTGTTCTAAAGATGAATTAAAGTCTTCCAGAATTGGAATGACACGAGCGAGTAATGAGTAAATGATGACAGAATTTTGACCAGGTGCGACTGATAGTCAAGTGCAACTTATTTCCACAACATGTGGTACCTAAAGAAGTAAAAAGAACCTAAAGAATATTGCTAACCAACAGCAAACGGATCTAATCTCAACCTTATTCATTACAAAATATTCTTAGATGAATGTTTACTGTTAAAATCCTTTACCTGTAGTCTGTGCTGTTTTCAGCATTCAGAAGGGAGATGTCTCTGCGACAATGTCACTTGAGTGCCATTCCTCTTCACTGTGACCAGAGGAAAGCCCTTATGAACAGTCCAAGTGTTCCATCATATTCAGATACACTTACATTTTGTTTGCTCACCTATGGAGAACATCAATGTCAGTGTACGCTAATAAAACATGGCTCAGATATTAGCTCAGTTGCTTTTTCATTAAAGGGATACTCCACTTTTTTTTGGAAATAGGCTCATTTTCCAACCTCCTCAGAGTTAAACAGTTGGGTTTTACCATTTTTTTATTCATTCAGCCTGATTTTCCTGATATTTAGAAGAATTTCAGTAACCAGACAGTTTCCATAGCAGGAAAAATATATACTATGGAAGTCGATGGGACCAGAAACTGTTCGGTTATCGATATTCTTTTAAATATCAGAAAATCGGCTGAATGGATTAAAAAGGGTAAAACTTAGACCGATTTAACTCGGGGAAGTTGTAAAATTAGGCCTTTCCAAAAAAAAGTGGAGATATGCCTTTAAGTATAGTAACTGTATACATAACACACACACACACAAAAACGATTTGCTTTGTTATCATAAATGTTGAAAAGCAATCAGTGTTCAGACATTTTCAATTCAATCTAGTAAAATAAAAGTCTGACCTGAGAAAGACTGTTCCATAAATCTTCACTTTCTGTGTTTGATCGGTTATACTTTAGTAAGTATTCAATCACTCCTTTTTCAGAAACTCCCCATTTGTGAGGGTTGCATTGAGCATCAGCAGTATTGAAGCACCCTTGCGTGATCAAGAAACAACTTATGAGAATACTGCCCAACAAAGGCAAAGCACAGTAACTACACATTTGGTAAAAATGAGTTAAGACTTGTAGTCTTGTGAAAAAAATATCTGGGTTAAATTTCAGGGGTGGGACGATACAGGTACCTCACGATTCAATTCTGTGGCGATATGTGGTCCACGATATGATATCACGATTCGCGATATATCTACGATATTAAATATATTGGAAGAAACTTCATCAATGATATATCACGATATATGTGACTTATATATCTATAAATATAGATATATAAGGGCCCTATAAAATCCGTTTTATTTTTTGGTAATTCGTTTTTTTACCCTTGGCTGTTATTTTAGTCGTAAAAAGAGTGTGCTTTTTAAAGTTAATGATTAAAATGTATTAAAAATACAAATAAATTAGGTATGACCTTAAATTTATTGAGCTAATATAGACATTAAAGTTACTCAGTAGCCTTTTCAGGACAAATACTGCATGATGCAACATACTGTAACACTGCACTCTCAAGTAACAACAACATGGTTATGAGCTTTAAACTGTCCAGTAATATAAATTATATTAGTTTATATAAGTTTAAATAGAGTCACACTCTGTCGCTCACAGAGTTCGCTTCACTTTTGTCCAGTCCGGCGCCTCATAGACAGACGCGGTGTGCACGTTGTGTGTGTGTGTGAGAGAGCGAGAGAGAGAGACGGAGGCAGAGTGTTTTAAATAGTGTTAAAAACTGAAACGCAGTATGTGGCGGTGAATTAATCAATGTGTGGGAAACACTGCATAAGTCACGTGCGAACTGCTCGGCTCGGCACTGACGGCTTATAGCGTTGAGTTTCTTAACTTTTTGCCGACGAAAGCAGAGCCGTGGAGAGCCGCTTCGCCATGCTTTCATTGTTTTGATTTCATCATTGTAGCTGAAATGACAGGTTGGTGGGTTTGTGTCGCCCAGATTTGCTTCCCCTGGTCTGCATTTTCACCAGACATGCATTCTTCTCCCACACAAAAACAGAATTTCAAACCAAATGTGTCCGAAATTCCGCGTAAACACTAGATTCCGCATTAATTGGCCAAATCCATCCGCGATTCCGTGATCGCGGAAATCATAGGGCCTTAGTGTCTCCACACTTTAGAGTGGAAACTAGCGCGTGGGTCTTTGATTAGTTTTTTATTGTTTTCCGCCATTCTTCTCGCTTCTCTTGTTGTTAGTTAACTTGTGTTCTTCACCGGCCGCTGTTTGCGCCACTTTACCCCTATTTACTCGAACAGCGCCCCTCGCAAACAGAATGGTAGATATTGGGTAGTGACAGTGACACTGACAACGGGTAAATTAATCATTTCGTGTTGTAATAAAATATCGATATTGGGCGTTAGTGTATCGATTATTTATTGCAACAGAGAGCACAACAATATATTGCAAAATCGATTTTTTTTCCCACCCTAGTTAAATTATGCCCCATTTCGGAGATGCATTACTACATAATCTACAAATAACATGTTTGACTGGCTGGTATAAAAACTTTAAAGGCCTTTTTATCTGTTTCTTTGTTTGCGTAGTTACTGCACTTTGCCTTTGTAGGGCAGAATAGATATACCAATAACAATCATTGAAAATGATTACAATGGCTTGATCAACACTCTTTTTGAAAACTGGCACACTTGACAAGTAATAGGTAATGTATGATTTACCTTCTCATAAGACACAGAGTCAAACATCTCTTCAACCTGCTCTGGGTGCTCACGACAGTAGACACGGGGTGGACGAGTTCAATGCATCTTTGGCTAGTGCTTTAAATCGAACATTTAAGAATTCAGTGCCCTGGAAATGAAAAACACAAGATTAAAAATATAGACACATTCAAACAACAAAAAATAACATACTGAAAGAGCTAAAGGGTATTTCTCCTAATTCACTCTAAAACTTACTATGTCAAGCTTTGGGAACACATTTTTAATGGACATGTACTGCATATAGGTTGCAAATCCTTCATTCAGCCAAAGATCATTCCACCACCTCATAGTCACCAGATTTCCAAACCACTGAAGAGAAAAACAACATAATGAACATAGCATGTCTGACTCGCCCTTTTCTTTTTATTAGAATTCGAAAGAATTATTTTGCGATTTATAATTTGTATTTTATATTACTATTAGTGATGGGCAACGATTAATCACATACAAAATAAAAGTTTGTTTACATAATATATCATTCACCGGCCACTTTATTAGGTACACCTGTCCAACTGCTCGTTAACACTTAATTTCTAAGCAGCCAATCACATGGCGGCAACTTCAGTGCATTTAGGCATGTAGACATGGTCAAGACAATCTCCTGCAGTTCAAACCGAGCATCAGTATGGGGAAGAAAGGTGATTTGAGTGACTTTGAACGTGGCATGATTGTTGGTGCCAGAAGGGCTGGTCTGAGTATTTCAGAAACTGCTAATCTACTGGGATTTTCACGCACAACCATCTCTAGGGTTTACAGAGAATGGTCCGAAAAAGAAAAACATCCAGTGAGCGGCAAGTTCTGTGGGCGGAAATGCCTTGTTGATGCCAGAGGTCAGAGGAGAATGGCCAAGACTGGTTCGAGCTGATAGAAGGGCAACAGTGACTCAAATAACCACCCGTTACAACCAAGGTGGGCAGAAGAGCATCTCTGAACGCACAGTACGTCGAACTTTGAGGGCAGATGGGCTACAGCAGCAGAAGACCACACCGGGTGCCACTCCTTTCAGCTAAGAACAGGAAACTGAGGCTACAATTTGCACAAGCTCATCGAAATTGGACAATAGAAGATTGGAAAAACGTTGCCTGGTCTGATGAGTCTCGATTTCTGCTGCGACATTCGGATGGTAGGGTCAGAATTTGGCGTCTACAGACATGAAAGCATGGATCCATCCTGCCTTGTATCAACGGTTCAGGCTGGTGGTGGTGGTGTCATGGTGTGGGGAATATTTTCTTGGCACTCTTTGGGCCCCTTGGTACCAATTGAGCATCGTTGCAACGCCACAGCCTACCTGAGTATTGTTGCTGACCATGTCCATCCCTTTATGACCACAATGTACCCAACTTCTGATGGCTACTTTCAGCAGGATAATGCGCCATGTCATAAAGCTGGAATCATCTCAGACTGGTTTCTTGAACATGACAATGAGTTCGCTGTACTCAAATGGCCTCCACAGTCACCAGATCTCAATCCAATAGAGCATCTTTGGGATGTGGTGGAACGGGAGATTCGCATCATGGATGTGCAGCCGACAAATCTGCGGCAACTGTGTGATGCCATCATGTCAATATGGACCAAACTCCCTGAGGAATGCTTCCAGCACCTTGTTGAATCTATGCCACGAAGAATTGAGGCAGTTCTGAAGGCAAAAGGGGGTCCAACCCGTTACTAGCATGGGTACCTAATAAAGTGGCCGGTGAGTGTATGTATGTGTGCTGTGTATAATTATTTTGAATATTAAAATACACACATATGTATGTATATATTTAAGATTCTTTTTTATTTACATATAAATAAAATATGTATATAATATAAATATTTATACAGTATATACATGCCAATATTTTCTTAATAAATACATGCATGTGTATATTATATATAATCTGTGTATATAATGCATGTATTTATGTAATGTGCGTGTGTACACGTACCGGTCAAAAGTTTAAGATCGGTAAGATTTTTTATGTTTTTAAAAGAAGTTGCAAAACCAAGGCTGGAATTTTTTGATAAAAAATACACAAAAAACACAGTAATATTGTGAAATATTATGACAATTTAAAATTAACTTTTTTATGTTAATATATATTAAAATGTAATTTATTCCTCTGAAAAAAGCTGAATTTTCAGCATCATTACTCCAGTCTTCAGTGTCACATGATCCTTCACAAATCACTCTAATATGAGTGATTTCATGCTCCAAAAACATGTATGATTATTATCCATGTTGAAAACAGTTTTTTACATTTTATTTCAGATTCTTTGATGAATAGAAAGTTCAAAAGAACAGCTTTTATTTAATTAGAATCTTTTCTAACATTATAAAATGTCTTTACTGTAACTTTTGATCAATGTAACTCATCCTTGATGAATAGAAGTATTGATTTCTTATTTCAGTCCCCCAAAAATAAAATACAAACTCTTACTGACCCCAAACTTTTTAAAGGGTAGTGTTTAATGTAACAAAAGCTTTCCATTTCAGATAAAATCTGTTCTTTTGAACTTTCTATTCATCAAAGAATCCTGAAATAAAAATGTAAGAGACTGTTTTCAACATGGATAATAATCATACATGTTTTTGGAGCATAAAATCATCCATATTAGAGTGATTTGTGAAGGATCATGTGACACTGAAGACTGGAGTAATGATGCTGAAAATTCAGCTTTTTTTCAGAGGAATAAATTACATTTTAATATATATTAACATGAAAAAAGTTCATTTTAAATTGCTCATAATATTTCACAATACTATGTTGTTTGTGTATTTTTTTATCAAAAAATTGCAGCCTTGGTGAGTAGACAGAGACTTCTTTTAAAAACATAAAAAGCATAAAAAAATGTTACCGATCTTAAACTTTTGGCCAGTAGTGTATGTTTGATCGATGCCGCAATGTCTGCTTTTACCATTATAAACCATTTGAACGTGACTATTATTACCCTGTCATGAGAATGTTTCTTTACTTGTAAAGTGAATTACCTGGTGGGCAAGTTCATGAGCAATGACAGAAGCCACCAGTTGCTTGTCTAGAGGCGAGGAGTGTACTTCCTACTAGCAAAGTTGTCTCATGCAATGTGATTAGTCCCCAGTTCTCCATGGCTCCAGCAAGGAAGTCAGGAATGGCCACTGAAATCTATTGATTGAAAAGAGAAACGTGTAAGGCAACATAAGTCATGTAAGGCAACACAATTAAACAAAACACAATTATTTTTAAATTGTTATTGGTAAAATGACATTAGTGTTCACATTTGGCTATCCTAGGAATCTGATAATCCCCGTTTGAAGAGTTTTTGTAAGGAATGGTGTCTTACCTAACTTGCTTAATGGGTAGTCGAATCTCAAAGAACTTATTGTAGAACTCCAACAGTTGTGCAGCGGTGTCCAGAGCATAATGCACTTGTTCCTTTTTGTCTGGAACTGCATACACAGACACCTGCACAACATTTGAAGAAAACAAACAAAACCTATAACGATAATGCAATATGTTTCCAGAATATTTTCAACAAAAGACAATCATTTTGAGAAGAATACGTACCATAGTATCAGAGACATTCCTGCTGTAACTACTAAATTCAGCCACAATAAATGCAACCAGGTAAGTGCTCATTGTCTCACTTTCCTTAAACTCGCTCTCTTGAAAGCCATTTTTTGAATCCGTGGTTTTGACCTTAAAAAAAAAATTCAACAAAAATGTATAGACAATAGAAAATACAAAACTATAGAATTAACAAAAGAAAAATAAGAAAATCAAAATAAATAAATAAATCTGACAAGGTTTTATAAAACAAATATTATAAATATACGCAATACTGTTCAAAAGTTTGGGATCAGGAATATTTTATGTTTTTGAAATAACTCTATTATGCTCCCCAAGACTGAATGTAAGAACATGTGTGAACAAAAATACAGTAATGTGAAGGTAAAAACAGTAATGTAAAAACAGTAGTGTGAAATATGATTACAATTTGAAATACCCATCATTGTCTATTGTAATATATTTTAAAAATGTAAGTTATTGCTGTGATGGCAAAGCATATCTCTATACAAGCACTATATTGTTATTAATGATGTAAACTGTTGTGCTTCTTGATATTTTTGTGTAGACTGTGATAAAAAAATAAATAAAAAAAATCAGGATCCTTTTATGAATAAAGTAATTGTATAGAACAGCATAAATTATATATATATATATATATATATATATATATATATATATATATATATATATTTTTTTTTTTTTTTTCCTAACGTCATAGAATTTACTTTACCCTCTACCTTTACTATTACTTCTGATCAATTTAATGCATCCTTGCTGAATAAAAGTTTTTTTTTTTTCCAAAAACAAAACCAAACTCTTGAACGGTAGTGTATAGATCGAATTCGATGAGCGTTCTGTGTAGGCTGCCATCTTGTGGCAACGCCATTACCTGAGCTGTTACACCGGCATAGGCATTCATGCACCGGTATGTAAACAAACCTCAGTGATAACGCAATCGCACTCTCCGATGGCAGCTACAGCCAGGCAGAATGACTTGTTGGGTGGATGATGTTAGATAGTGGCCTCCAGTCACAGATGAAGGTACAAACGATCTTACAGATTATTTATGAAAATAGCTTGGCAAGCTAGCTAGGCTAACGTTTGCTGAACGAGGAAACTATAAAAAGACCTGTCCATTTGGCAACAATAAAAATAAATAATCTATTGTCAATTAATTGAAGAATTCATATAATTTATAAATGAATGAAATCAAATAAACAAGTTCATGTCTTTTCATTTGTATCCATTATTTATCTCATTTTCACATTGCAACAGGCAAGGGTAGGGTAATGTTACAGCTACAAAGTATACATAATATCGGACCAATTAGTGTTTTTAAACCATGGAAAGAGGTCAATATAACAGCATGCAGCAGAGAACAATTATGTCGCATAACGTTACATTTAGCTCAGGAAAGCCATTTAATGACCATAACATGTTAATTGAATAGAAAAAATAGCAAGAGAGGAGATTTTGCTGATCACTAAATCACATATTTAATATATTTTTTTACTTATGTCATTAAATAATTGTTATTATATGCGAATGTTGGCGTCTTGTACTGCCCAGGAAATCTGTGTAAACCGTACGGCACCAGACAGGGGCAGTCGACCGCGGGGTATTCACAAAGTTTTCTCTTCAAAATTCAAATTTTACTGCCACCATTGAAACAATTTATAACGAAAACTGTTTACCCATTCTACATATATACAATGGGTAACGTTAGTGACAGTCGTAAATCACGGCTGTTTATTCCAGAGGACGCAAGTTGCAACTAAAACAATAGGAGGCAATGGCTGAGTGCTGACCCAGCAACAGCTCAGTAATGGCGCCCGCTTACTTCCGGTAGTTTCGCCGAGATTCGCCCTTACACAACACACACACACTTGTATATGTGGTTTACGTGGACTATCTGATTTGGCGTAATGGTTTTTATACTGTACAAACTATCCCCTTACACAAACCCTATATCTAAACTATTATCTAAAACTTACTGATTGAAACATTCAGTAATGTTTTTAAAGCTACACTGTGTGATTTTTACCCCCATCTAGCTGTGAAAAGGCATAGTAAACCATCCAGTTAATATTAGTTTCTGTTCCTCTCAATTCCGATTTCGTTTGAACTCCTGACGGTGGCCAATGTAGTCCAAGATAACATGGCTTCCAGTTCGACCTCGTCCATGTGTGTTAACGCAAACGTGAAACTGCGAAAGGCGAAGCTTGAATTAACGGGTATGTCCTCTTTGGCTACTGTACTTTCAAGATGGAGGGGCAACATGGCGATTCCGACATTAGAAACCCTTACCTGTATGTATTTTCAATGGCATATTATACACTCTATGCTAGAATACTTCATTGCTTGAACAGAGTAAATATACATTAATGAGCACAAGTGTTTCTAGCTAAGAATAAACTAAAAGAGTTACAGTGTAGCTTTAGGCCACTTTGTTTAAGAGGACACAGGAAGTGTCCTCATAAACCATGTTTACGTTGTAATACTCATGTCATTACCCACATTTGTGTCCTCATAAACCACATATTCGAGAGCACATACACAGCAATTTAAAGATTGTTTGTATTCACCACTCCATTTAAAGAGGAAAAAACGGTAAATAACAAACAAACAAACAAACAAACAAACCTACCTTGGGCATGTTAGAAAGACTGATATACTTGGATTCTCTGGTAACCTTAATTCGAAAAGTTGCATTTAAAAGCTGGCTCGTTGTTTAGAAATAACAAGGGTAGAAAGCCTTGCGGGCTGCCCAGGGGCTCAAACTGAAGCAGCTGGCCGAAACTGCCAGAAGAAAGAGGCAAAGCGAATTATAAAGAAAGTGTCCTGGAGAAGGCATAAGTCCTAGACATATACTGAAGTAGAAAGAAAGACAAACGCCAAATCAACACACTTAAACAGGCATGAAAACAGGTCAGGGTGAAGAAGGTGAGAGGATATACTCCTCCCTCAGGGGGTTGGGGGCATGCTCCCCGTCGCATAAAATCGTTAAATATTCCATATTTAAAGCATTGAATCTGATGTATTTTGAGATGCATATTTTGCCAACCTGAGAGCTGGAAACTTAACTTCAGCCATAGTCAAAATATTATGGCCTTATTTTAATAATAAAAGAAATAGCAATCGCATTTTCCTGACCAATGCAGTTAAAAAAAATCAAGTAGAATTTCTATAACTGTGTGTTGAACTGATAATCACTCTTTTGTGTGTTAAACACAATCTACGCTAATACAGACAACTTCCTTATAAAGAAAATATATATGATCATAACCTATGACAAAAATTATATTATAAGACTGCAGTATTAAGTGGGTAACTTAATCAAATTTAGTCTAGAGAAACAATAATTGTATAAAATCAGAACATTTACTGAAAAAAAAAATTAGTGGGGAACAAATTAGAGAAACAATAACTGTAGCATTAAATCTTGTAAAACGTTACACATTGCTCTTTGTATTAATGTAAAATGCATTCATGAAAACAAGATAAAAATCAAAAATATCAATTATTTTAGTTGTACGATAAACTTAAGAAATATATATAGCACAAATGCATAGACACAGCTGTTCAATGCAGGCAGCAACATATTATAGATAGACAGAACAGAACAAAAAATACTATAAATATTTTTTCCATTGCGCAAAAGTATTATGTATTTGATTATGAAGACAAAATTTCAGTCTCGTAGTGCGGCACATGACAGCTCAAGCGCGTTAATTTAGCGTTCTGAATGTTATGTGCTTGAGGCAACACTGATGCAACAGCCCGCAGCTTCTCCAAGTCCGCATTGGAAAATTCTTGAGCACAAAGCAAATAACAATATCATGCATAGTGACTATGTACAACTCATCTATGAAGTAGTTTATTGTAGCCTTTTCTTTTAACAGTTTTAAATTTCCAGTTACTGGTGCGCTGCTCAAGAAACAATGAACCACAGTGCTCTCCAGTGTCTCTGTGAACCACACACTGGAAAGGTATGAAATAAAAAACATGATTGAGGTACTACAGTCAATTTATGCGAAACCATAGAAGCTTTATCTACAGATCAAGATAATAGACATTAACATTTAATCATCTAGGAGAGAGTTTCATTGTTGCCGTAATTGTGACGCGCTGTGCTGTTTGAATGTTGAATGGAGAATGACTGAGGAGTCGATGCTGCTGTTTGAACTGAATGGAGAATTTCTGACAGCGCAGCGGAGGGTAGAATTATTGAACTGAATTTAATGACTTAGATATTGGATCTCCATCTCACATTATACTAAATTTGCCTGTTCATATATATTATACC
>JAQIUQ010005876.1:95000-132591 GCA_030378365.1 Hybognathus amarus | reverse complement strand
GTAGCTGGTTCAGTTTAGTATTGCTGGCTCTCATCTAATTTTAGGTCTCAGATCATTAGGGTTAGACCACTAGGAGGCGCCTTCTGGCACTTAGATATCTGCATCTCATATTGTCGCTAAAGGGTGCCATGTGCGTTGGATGTAGACGCTTTGACAAAGGCGTCAGTTTGTGACGCCTTGAGATGAGAATGGGCTGGTCATTCAGGGCTACGTTGTGGTTGTGTCTAGATGCACGTCCACCATCTGATCTGGATATGGTCCAGATCCAGCTGACTCTGGTAACCTAGCAGGATAAGGATGTATGGAAAAGGATTCCATAGGGATTATATGAAAAAGAGCAGTGTGAACGTTCTTTCTAATGTCTCTTTTTGTGTTTCATTGAAGAAATTAAGTCATATGGGTTGGAATGACATAAGATGGAATAAATTATGACAGAATGTTAGTTTTAGGGTGAAACTTCCCTTTAAATCTTTGCACGCCTAGCACAATGCTTTATCTGTGTTCAAAACCATCCCTAAATGTCCTCTTGAAGGACTCATTTATTTGTGGCCGACCTGAGAAGGATCTGGACGTTCAGATAAAGCATGGCTCCCCTATCAGCAGGAAGATATTAATCCACAGACACTGAAACCACTGGATTCAGCAGCTCTGCTCCACACCCCCTCGAAGACTCCACAGAGCTTCATTCTTCCCCTCACAGCCGTTGGCTGATTTATATCATTCTCTGCAGAGACAAAGGCGGCGCTGAGCACGAGAGGAGAAAGACGAGCCCTGCATACGTCCAGAGAAAATTTCAGCCCCCCGGGCGCCTCTAATAATCTCATATACACCACTGGCAGAAAGTAGGTCAGTGAAAATCTTGACAGCTACAGCGTCTGCAGGTACAATGAAGCCAAAAAACAGTCTGAGCTTCCTGAGTGTGTGCCAGGCTTCGGCCCAATGAATGGGGTGTTCATACTCGCCTCATGTCTGAACGTCCCCTCCTCACATGATGAAAGCACGGCTAGATTGGCATTAGGGAAGAGGGGAATTAAAACATGAAATGGAGGGAAACAGAGAGCGTACGGTGTGCATTCCTCCTTAATGATGTCAGGCAGGAGCATTAGGCTCAAGCAGGGAGGAATTTCAATCCAAGACTTTCCAAAAGACAGAGAAGATGATAAAAACGGACTGGCTCTTATTTACAGACCGCGGGCCCCTTTTTCCTCCTCCCACCTGGGCCGAGCTGTTTCGAATTAATGTCAGAGCACATTTGGCCAAGATCACAAACCCTTAAATAAACCTAATTTTAGATCAAACTCTGTTCCAGAGAGAGGAAAAGGGAGAGAAATGCTTCCCTGCATTCCAGACACAAAGTTCTCCGACAGTTCTTCAGAGAACAGGGTACAGTTTGACAAGCGTAAGAATAAACGTGTCTCTCAAATGTGTTTTAAAAAATTCTGTCCAAGACGTTGGTTTGTTTTGTTAGAACATTCTTTTCTTCTCCATTCGTTTAGTGGAGAAAATGGCTAAACACACTGTCCTTCAAACATCACATTGTTTTTCAGCAAATCTTTGTCTCTGAAAACCAGGTCAAACCGGTTTTTCAGAGGTCTGCTGCAAGTTCAAAATGGTCCACCATGTCTAGGCTGCTCATTTAAGATGGTCCAAATAAAGGCCATCATTTTAGTCCAGTTGATCAGCTTGGGTCTTAACCCAATAATGTTGAAAATGGCTAAACACACTGTCCTTCAAACATCACATTGTTTTTCAGCAGATCTTTGTCTCTGAAAACCAGGTCAAAATGGTTTTTCAGAGGTCTGTTGCAAGTCAAAAATGGTCCACCATGTCTAGGCTGCTCATTTCAGTTGGTTCAAACAAAGGCCATCATTTTAGTCCAGTTGATCAGCTTGGGTCTTAACCCAATAATGTTGAAAATGGCTAAACACACTGTCCTTCAAACATCACATTGTTTTTCAGCAGATACTTTGTCTCTGAAAACCAGGTCAAACCGGTTTTTCAGAGGTCTGTCGCAAGTCCAAAATGGTCCACCATGTCTTAGCTGCTCATTTAAGATGGTCCAAACAAAGGCCATCATTTTAGTCCAGTTGATCAGCTTGGGTCTTAACTATGCCGTTGAAAAACTATGGGCAAAAAAGCAGTGGTCAAACTGTTTTTCTTTTAAACTGGTTTGTTGCTAGTCTACAAGTCTACATCTAGACAAAGATGGCCTATGGTGGAAACCAGGTATAGTCCAACAGGGCTCCAGACTAACTTTTCTCACTGGTTGCACTGGTGCTACCAACTTTTTCAGTTGGTCGCACAAGCATATGATTTGGTCGCACCTTTTTTTTTGCTGCATGCCATGGGATTAATCAATGCATGTTGATGAATAGTGGTTTTAATAGACCAAAGCTAGCAAAGGCTTTATGGGTTGCAGCATAAACACCTGTAATATATTAATTATCATTGCCAAATTTCAGGATTTTCATGGATTTTGGACAGTAATTTTAATCTGTAATTTTAAGCATTTTATAGTTCAATTGTATGCAATCTATTTACATTTGAATCACATCTATCTGTTTATCTATCTATCTGTCCGTCCTATATCATCTTTCTATCAGCATCATCTTTTCTATCTTTTAAAAATCATTAAACATTCAAATGTATTGCATCACATTTTAATGGATTAAGAGTATTATAATAAGATAATACAGATTTTTCCTTAGTCGAAAGTTTATAGTTGTAATAAAAACAGAAATCTCACACTCCTTACCTTCTGCATTTTATAATAATTTCCTTTTCTCAGTTCGAGCGATTACTCTCATCTAACCGCTGAAAGAGCGTCAGAAGGAAGGGGCTTAAGTTCAGTAATTGCAGCGTTCCACCATCAGTGCGCAATGCGCGTGACGCTCTACGTTCTTCAATAAATAAACTGCACGTGTGTTGCGGAAGAACACTGTTGCCGGAGCTACTTCTCTCCATTAATGTCTATGGCGAGTCACGCAGGCACTGGGCAACTCCGCATTGAGCTCGATCCCGGGATAAAATAGTTACGAATATAAACACTTATTATAGGCGTATCGTAGTGATTCAGGATAAATCAAAAACACGGTTTGGAAAATGGATTCATGATGTAGCTGACTCGCTCATTTTGAACATAATGTAGCGACTGTCAAGGGCTGTTTGGCTGTCAATCAGCTATGTGGAACCCCGGGTGCGCTGTTGGTTGGCGGCCTGGGAAGAGGGGCGGTTGAGGATCAGAAGTTCGTCTGTTGTTTTGGTTGCTCTATTCAGAAGCTGTGTTTCTGAATGCCTGCACGTGCTCTTGGCAAATAAACAAGTTAACTGAACTCTGGCCTTGTGTAGATGCTACAATCAGTTACGGACTGCAGCAGCTGATACAACAGCGTTTTGTTGCGCGAGCGTCCACTCGCACATATGCGAACCACATAAAATTTTAACTCGACATTCTCAAAAAATAGTCGCATATGCGACCAATTTGGTCACAGTCTGGAACCCTGTTCCAACTGATGCACCATTCTGGACAAGCTAATAACCATAAATCACCAGCCTGGACCATCTCTCTCTATATGCATACTACGGTGGTTAAACTGGTTTATAGAACTTAAAAAGCTAAGCTGATTTTAGACACTTTGTTGCTGGTCCAGAAGTGGTCAACCAGGTCAACCAGTTGGTAGTCAAGCTGATCAACCATCTAGACTCATCTGGACCAGCTAATGACCATGTATCGTTAGAAGCTGCTCTAGCTGGATTTGACAAAATAGCAAAAAAAGTTCCTGCTTACACAAACACAGTTCACCTCTTTTTGTCATCCATCTGTACCTCATTCTCGAGAGAAAGAGAGAGAGAGAGGTCTAAATATCTCATTTACACAGACCACGTCAAACAACAGCACCTCAATCTCAGCGTGGGTCTGGGGAAGACTCCGCCGCGCTGTCAGGGTCAAGTTCACAGCCAGGTCTGAGATTTTGGGTGGGCTGGAATGGAAGATCAGGACCATCTGAGTGGCAGCCATTTATTGTTGTAAGAAACAGAGAAGTTTGAAGCTGGTCAGTAGCGACGCAGGACACAGGAGGAGAAGAAAAAAAGAGAGCGTCTGGACTGCATTACGGCTCTGGCACTTTTCCAAAAAATAAAAAGGCTACACAAAGTCTTGTTTTGTCCTAGACTGCAGCACACTGCCTGCTCTGTTTAAACCTTTCCCTATTCGACTGATTTAGGGCACATGCGCAAGTTAATACATTTAAAACATCCAACTCGAGAAAGTCATCCATATATCGTTAGAGATCATGCTTTGAATGTTCCAAACAATCTAATCATCACTTCATAAAAAACCAACCACAAATAACACAAACAAAATGAGACTGAGGAAAATCAGCAGCAGCGAATAACATTTACGAGGTGTGTACATTGAAACGGTGTGGTAATTATGACTGTCTACTTCATTTTGTGATGGGAAAATAGGTCTTTTAAATTTGATGAGGCCTCCATCTAAAACAAGAGACTCTTGAGATAATAAATATTTAATGGGTGTTTTGGTTGTTGTACGTGATGGCTTTGACTTCGTTGAAGTTTTGCGTCTCCAATAACAGGCCTCTCAGGTCACTGCGGTTTAGTTTTCTTTTGTTCAAGGATGTTATTTCTAGAATGTGAAGTGTTGATTCTTGAATTCCAGCAAACCTGAGCGGATTCCTGCATGTGAATCTGCGAGTTTGTTCAGGTGTGAAGTCGTCATAGATCACAAAGAAGTCATCACACTTCTGCTGTTACTCATTTAGGAGGTGTGTGTGAAACATCCTCGGGTGCGTTTCTACCAAAGCCAACTACTGGTCGCAAGTTCCATCGTTACCTATAGAGTTCAATAGAAGATTGAGATCATACTTCTCCAACGATGCTTTTGGGAAATGCACTCAGCCATTTGAGGATGTAGGTTCGAGTAGATAACGTAGACTGTAAAAAAAAGATGGACGACGCACCTTCACTCCTCTTCCATCTGTAGAAAAATGAAGCCGCCAATGCTCAAATCAGGCTGTTGAAAACAGAATTTCAAAATTCTAATATAATTCGAATATTAAAAAAATCGATTTTTTCAATAATATTCGAATGCTAAATTTACTATTCGAATATTGCTTTTATATATATTTAAAAATAAATACATACTTCCAAAGTGACCAGGTATGAACGGCCCCTTAGATCGCGTTCTTATTAACAATCGGAGAGCGCGGGACAAGCTTTCGCGTGGCACATTCGCAAGGTCTCGTTCACTCCCTCTCTGCCATGCACGCGCTGCGCGCTATGTATGTTATGCCGCGGATTCCAGGAGATTTCAACTAATTGCGGCCATCAGGGAGACGCTATCAATATGCAGGAGACTCCCAGAACTTCCATCGCGATATGACGATCACATCACCTCAGATCTAGAGCCCCTATTCATCAAGCCAACGCGTCGCAATATATCGCAAATCAAAGTGAAATCAAAATGAAATTAAAGGTCTCCCTTATTGCTGTCTTTGCTGATTTGGAAATTAGCCGATGATCAATAAAATGCAGTTCATATACTGTGGCATTGACGATCCATAAAAATGTGGAATGTCATAAATATTAATAATAGGATAAATTTGAGCATTTAATATTCAAATATTATTACAAATATTACATAAAATAAGGAATGGAATTCAAATATTATTATAGAGGAAGATTGACAGCCCTAGTTCAAATATGGTGCTGACATCTTGAGTCTTGTACAGTCGTGAATTCTGAATATATTGTACGATGTTTTGACTACTTTTATGGCACTATTATTGCGATTTTGTTTCTGGAGCTTTGTAGTACAAACAACCATGCACCTTTATTGTGTGGCAAAGTGTAGCATATACCTTCTGCCTGATCATTTCCATGTGTTTTCAGTCATACAGGGTTGGAACAACATTGGGGTGAGTACATTTTTTAACTTATGGGTGAGCTATTCCTTAAATATGGTGTCTAGTCTAACTAAAGTATTTTGGAGGTACCACTGTCTTACTGAATCACCCACTCCTCTATTTGGCTTTCTTGTTAGTTTTGGAAGCCCTCGGCTCAGATGTCTAATGCGGTCCAGTCCGGTCCCTGTAGGGCTCACGCGAGCGTAACCCGGCCCCTTTTGATCTCGACTGTGAGTTTGGCGGGCTTTGATCCGCCGTGATGACTGCATCTACATGTGGTCCTGATTCGGAGTTTCCTCCCGTGAACCTCTGCCCTCTTCTGACTGTACACCTGTGTGGAGTTTCTGCCCTGTTCTTACCTGTTCATAAAAGTGTCTCCTGATTGGATGGAAATGATAAACACACTTGGGTTTATGTGGGTCTCAGTAAATGAGAGTGTAGACAGAGACGTGAACTGCACCGCAACACCTGCAGGAAAGACGCAAACGAGAGTAAAACACACCTGGCGATGAGTCAATAGAACATCAGCGGTTTAAGGATAGCATGCAAATCATTTACGGTACATCTAAAATCAAGATTTCCCTATTGATTCCCTACAAAACCCTTTGCTATGCAAAAATAAAGAAATTTACAGTAACAACACGAAACAAAACAATGACCCAACATTACAAAAATAAGTAGTAGAATAAGAGAAAGATAAACATGAGATGTACTGTAGATTCTAAAATGGAGTTACACCATGGTAAAAATGGTGTGAAACAAGAAAAAAAATCAATAGTAAAAAAGAAACATCTCAATGAGAAAATATCATAGATGTTATAAAGACATTTTCAAGCAAAGCTGTTTTTAAAAAATCATTTCAAGCAAATAGCAATAGATGCTTTTTACACTAAGTGCAAATACCAACTAGATTCTTTTTACACTACGTGAAACTAGCAGCATTTTCTTAGCGATAGCTGCTGTTTACACTGTGAAAATAGCGATAGATTTTATTTACAGCCTGTAAAAAATAGCAATATTTTCTGTGCAAAAAGGGTAAGTAGTTAGATGTTATTTATTCTTATATTCTAACACTTCATTTTTAAAGGGGTCATGAACTAGCTTTTTAAATTTTATTATATTGTTGTCTGAGGTCAACTTATGGCATTCGCTTGGTTTTTGCATTCAAAAACATCAAAATGAATAAGTAATAGGCTATTTTCTACCCTAGTTTTGAGCCTAGCTGAAAAACGTTCGGTTTTTATGGGCGTCTCACACTGAAGACTTAGTAAGTAACGCCCACTGCTGTGAGTGGATAACAGTTTTGCATATTATAATGAGTTTCAACTCACCCGTCCATGCACTTGGGGGAAATTGTTTTGAAAACGTCCATTGTTGTAAAATGGCAACCGGAATGATTCGCCCATAGATGTTCGACCCAGAGTCAGTGTGTTGCACTATTCCTGTCAGATCCAATATTGACGGCACAGCACCGTCTCTTTACTCTTAATTAGGGGTTTGGTATCAAGAATCGAGTTTCGATTGGAACCGGGACTAACTTTTAGTGTTTCCCGGAATCGTTCAGAAAGTAAAAATTTCGATTCCTAGTTTCGATATATCACAGTCGGCGACCGGAAGAAGAAACCGCTGAACAACACCAACGAAGAAGCGTCTACCGGAAGTGTTGGCATAACCGCGCAAGTTGAACATGAGTAGCTTAAGTCGGCGGTCCAAAGTGTGGCTTCACTTTTCTAAAAATAACGCAATTTCGGCAAAATGCTAAATTTGAGACAAAAAGAGTATTTGTGACAGAAGGAGTATTCCCTTCAAAAAGACCGTTGGTTAGCAAGGTTAGCTAAACTTTTCTTGACCCTGCCTCTTAAAAGAATCAGAATCAAGAATCGCTAGGAACCGGAATTGAAACAAGGAATCGAAATTCGGAATCAGAATCGTTCAAATTCAAATCGATACAGCTACTCTTAATCAGTCTGCAAATCCAGTCTTGTTTACAAAACAATCCTCAGTGAAATGAAGCGAACAGACGGAAAATGTTTTACCTCATCAGCTGGAACATCATTAAAAATAAAGTTTATCCATGCAGTCCTATTGGAATCCAAGGATGCTTATGCAGCCACTGTCTTCTTCCACAACCAGGCACTGCACAATATTATGTATTGCTCGGTAACTCGATACGGGTAGACATCTATGTTAATTAGCTATGCGTGTAATGCGTGAATCGGTGGGCGGGGCTAAACCGACCGTGTTGAAGTAGGCGTTGATTTCTTCTGCGGGGGTGGTGTTTAATCCTCTTTGACGTCATAGTTCCCCACTTTGAAAAACGAGTCGTTTGCTGAGCCTGGTGTCAATAAAAGCGTTTATTGGACTAACAAGGACGTTTTCAGTTCTGAAACTCTGAAACAGGATATTCTTAAAATATGATGACCTCTGAGATGTCAAACGCTCAAGGATTCTCAGTTCATCACCCCTTTAAACACAAGTTAGACACTTTGTTTTTTTCACTTTTCTAATATTTTCTTAATTTTTATTGAAATAAATTCCTTTCCAAATCTGATATGTGATGGGAAAAGGGAGTAGAGTGAGTTCGGCAAAAGGCAGGATTGGAACTCAGATGGACTTGCAACAAAACTTTTTGTCATGCTACTTCCCCTACACTATCGCTACTGTTGACTATCCAGCGAGTTAATTTTAATAGCCTAGTATGAAAGGCGGGCTAAGTGCACTTTGTGAATTTAAGGAACATATCTCCCAACAATACCAATTTTGTCATCATTTAGCCTAGCGTGTATCCAAAATCTTTTTTTTCCCTTTCAACAAATAAAAAGATGTTAAACAGAAAGACAGAATTACTTTTTTACACACAACAAAAGAGAATGATGAATTACAGCATCATGTACCAATAAAGCACTATGAAATAATATTATATTTTAATATTTCATTAAACATGCTACATAATAAGGTCATGAAATCATTATTTTTTTAATAATATGAGGCACCAATAGTAAAAAAAAATCACAAATGAAATGTCAATTGTTACACCTATCAATAAGGAGAGCAAAATGACTTTAATTTACAAAAAATATATTTTTTTATCCAAAAAACAAATCAAATAAGTCTTTCAGAAGAGATCTTAGCAATGTCTCAAACTGTGCTCAGATTTGACAAGTCTACAAAAGTCTATGAACTCAAACATGTCTCATCCAATTCTCCCTAGAACAAACGATCCTAGCTACTATCCACATTCATTTTAGCTTTTTACTTTGACTATTTATAATACTAATTCCCCTTTCCCAAAATTGTCTTACATAGTCAACATCTTACAGAATTCCAAGGAAACATCTGAGACGAACATGATACTTAGCCTAGTGTAAGTAAATCATGACTGAAAACTCCATTAAGTCTCGTGAGCTATAAAAGAGCAAATTCTGAGCAATAAACATTTCTTTTGAGCACTATATACATTGCAGTAAGCTAGTATTATATTCCACAAAGCCAATAACAGAAGAAAAAAGACCCTTTAGAGATGGAGTCTCATCTCATTCAGCGAAACTGGAGCCGTCTGCAAGTGCAGTCAGTTCACTTCACAATCACAGATTTACAAGCAATAAAAGCTCTAGTGATTTCAGATTGTTGTTGTGAATCAACAGCACCAATTTGTTTTATGCCCGCTCAGGGATTGTTTGATGTTTAGCATGACATTACAAAAACAATTTATGACCGTCTATTAATGATGCTAATGGTAGCTTTACAATCATAAAACATCTTAACGTTTAAAACCGCTATACACTACGAGTAATGTCTGCTATTTCACATACTTAAAAAAATAATAAAGTGTGACCTGACAAGCAGTATTTCTTTAGACAACAGTCGCGTGGTGTAATGTCTCCAGACTAAGAACTGTTGTAGCCGAAAACTTTTACGCCTCTTTGAGTTACTTTTTGAAAATCCATCTCCAAAACCAATAGGCTACACATGAAAAATAGTCCAAGATGAAGAGAGAGAAATTGATTTTTAACACTCAAGATTGCTACGCGTTACAGTCCTGCTGCATGGAGTTGTTATAGCGATGGGTGCATTTTTTTCATTATTGAAGTAAATTTCTATTAATAATGTAGGTAATAATGCGTGAATAAACTGTAATGTGCCAGAATCGAATTGCATTTTTAATTAGGGCTGTCAAATCAATTAATCGCAATTAATTGGCATCCAAAATTAAAGTTTGTGTTTACATAATATATGTGGGTGCACTGTGTATAATTATTTTGTATATATATATATATATATATATATATATATATATAAATAAATACACACAAATGCATGTATATTTAAGAAAAAAATTATTATTTATTTATTTATTTATTTAATATTATTATTTATTTTAAAAATATATTGTTTATATAAAATATTTATATTTTTATATAATATAAATTTTACATAAATCTATATACAGTATAATATAGATAATATTTCTTAAATATATACAAGCCTGTGTGTGTATTTATATATATAAAATAATTATACACAGTGCACCCACATATATTATGTAAACACAACAACTTTTATTTTGGATGCGATTAATCGTAATTAATCGTTTGACAGCCCTAATTTTAATATATGTTAAGATATTATATCAGAAATGTAATGTAAAGTTAATGAGTTTTGCAGTTTAATTTGACATTACAGGACCAACAAATGTTTGTTCAATCATTGCATTCGGCCAGAATACAACACAGTATGATAAGTAAGAGAAAACAACTATCAAATCCAGTATCAGTTTTAATTCTTGCTGTATTAAAAGTGATTGGAGGACATAATAGCCTTTGTTCACCACAGTCTGTTCCTGTGTATGCGAGTAAATTACACAGTGAGATCAAGAAGCAAATGTGTTGTCGGGTGACCCAGTTTGAGTGGCCCGATGGGGTCCAGCAGGGCCCATCTGTGAGTCATTAAACACTGAAAGTCCTGAGCCAACCGGCGATTCCTTTAAACCAGAACAGACTTGATCCAAGAGCCGTGTTGTATACTTCAAATGTTTCAAATTCGGGAAACCAGCAAACCCTCCCCCAGAGGCTTTTCAAAAATAAATCACCAGTCAATCGAAGGAGGAAAATTCTTAGTCCATATGAGGAAAACTGCATTCAAATAGATGAGGACAATGTGTTTAGTGAGAAAACCTCAAACTCATAGGATTAAACTTAACTACAGTCCTGTATATGACGTCAAAAAGCAGAAGGAAAACATGTAAAATATATAAATTAGGGCTGGACCAGAATATTCGAATATTCGTTTGGTTGGTATTTGATTTGAAAATGTGACATTCGAATAATCGTTTTGTTTTTTTGCACAACAGGCATCCCACTCGAAACCATTCACGAATATGTTTTGCAGTATAAAGTCTGGTGAAATATAATACTTAACATATAACTTCGTTATAGCTACTTAATAAATATATTTGCTTCTTCTTGGACTACTAAGTGTTCCTGCAGCGGGAGTATTCTCTGGCTAGAGCGCAGAACAGCAGAGTTTGTATGGACAG
The DNA here is from genome assembly GCA_030378365.1 of Hybognathus amarus. Lineage (NCBI taxonomy): Eukaryota > Metazoa > Chordata > Actinopteri > Cypriniformes > Leuciscidae > Hybognathus > Hybognathus amarus. Next base: position 121,131 of record JAQIUQ010005876.1, on the reverse strand, counting down.
AAGTGCGTGCCTTTTTTGGGTTAAGCTTTGTTGCTTTGACATTGTGGAAAATAGAATAATCAAAACAAAATGTGTTATCTTTTTTACCCGTTATTATCACTCTAAATTAATCTACTGTAAAACTTTGAGATTTTACTGGGACTTCACGTCACAATTTTGTTTTTCTTTATTTAAATTTATTTTTTCTATATTTAAGTTATTCGTTTTTTATTATCGTTTTTATTAATTTAAATTTCGTTTTTATTAATTTAAATTTCGTTTTTGTTTTATTAATTTAAATTTCATTTTTATTAATTTAAATTTCGATTTTATGTTTTATTTATTTAAATTTGGTTTTAATGTTTTATTTATATAAATTTCGCTTTTTATTAATTTAAATTTCAGGGGGGGGGGGGGGGGGGTTTATTCATTTCAATTTCGCGTTTTTTTTTATTTAAACTTTATTTAACATTATCACTAATGCAGTGTCCATTCTCGAAGCATAAGCCCTGCTCGCGTGAGGCGCGCCGCTTCTTTATTTAGATCTACCCTACATTGTCAGTAATTTATTAGTGAGAAAAATATTAGACTACCTTATTAAAATATTGGTTAAGTTAACAGACCTGTGTGTGTGTGCGTGTGTTTAAGTCCAGTGTCCATTTGCGGAGCATATAATCCCTGCATGCGCTGAGGCGCGTGCCGCTTCTTTATTTAAATCTAGCCTTCTTTGTCAGTTATTTGTTAGTGAGTGTGACCTGTGTGTGTGTTTTGCAGTGTCCTTTCTCAGAGCATAAGTTCTGCTTGTGTGAGGTGCGCTGATTCACGCTTGTGCAGTTCTGTAGTTTATTAGAAGTGTATTAATTCTTAACGTGTGGTGTCTCGCCTGTCTATCTTTATTGCACCATATAGAAATTCAGAAGCTTCCGAATATGCAATGTTCATTACTACCGAAGCTTCGAAGCTCAAAAAAGTATTCAGACCAGCCCTAATATAAATATATTTGGCATTAGCTTTCTAATCCACATAACCATGTATTTCGTACCTTCGCCTGCGATCGCCCTGATGTGCGATTGTGAAAACTCAGTGGTGGGCCGTCAGGGCCAGCAAGGCCTTCTCTGCTGGCCTAAACACTATCAGAATCACTGACTTGCACTTTAATATATTTTTTCCATGAATTAGCATTAAATTATTCCAAATAGTTCGTTCTCTTAATTTCATAGATTTTCTCTTGGTTGCGCTGCTTCCAGTAGTATGTATTTATGTTAGAGCTTGTATCCAATCATATTTCAGCCATCATGCCGTTGCCGGGTAAATAAATCTGCCTGGAGGCATTCAGAATTGAACAGAGCGGGCGTCTGTAGTATAAATGAATGCCAATTCTTTAACCAATCAGATAATCCGTCAGATTTAATCAGCCAATCAGATTTCGCTTTGACTGCAGTGGGGACATCTAGCTGGCATATAATAACGTATGTATTTTCTCGTTCTTTGAGTGGATGCGCGTACAGACCGCGTACTATTACTGGTAGTATCCGCATCTGTAGCGAACTGCGTAAGCTAAATATATATTCCTGTAGATGTAATCGTTTTTCAACCCACAAATGAATGTTTCTTTCCCTCCTCGACCTCCAGCAGAAATAAATCCCTTATTCAGCCTGAGCTAAACGCAGAGTAAATCATTTAACCTACTAATGTAAGTTACGAACTATTTCTCAACAGTTCGTCGATTTCGTTCACCGGGCAGTCTGTATATTGTCAGTCAACGCTGATGCTGTCTGTTGAGACACTCTCAGCCATAAGCGAATTAAAACTTACTAAATATGGACGCAGACATACACGACATTGTCGTAATTCTAACTGCGTTTCAGTTCCAACAATGTCGTGTCTGTCTCGTCATATTTCTAGCATAAGTTTTAATTCGCTTTATGGCTGGGAGTGCCTCTCGACAGAAGCACACAGTCACCGCTAAACATGACAATGTGTACAGCTGCCCCATGCTCTCACACAGAGTTTTGAACAAAATCAACGAGATCAGCGGGACTTTTGCCTTCAAAATCATTCGTTTCATAACTTACATTAGTCAGTTCTGTTTTTACCCGGAGAGATTGAATAGAGTTTCCGTTACTCTGCGTTTAGCTCAGGCTGAATAAGGGATTTATTTCTGCTGGAGGTCGAGGAGGGAAAGAAACATTCATTTGTGGGTTGAAAAACGATTACATCTACAGGAATATATATTTAGCTTACGCAGTTCGCTACAGATGCGGATACTACCAGTAATAGTACGCGGTCTGTACGCGCATCCACTCAAAGAACGAGAAAATACATACGTTATTATATGCCAGCTAGATGTCCCCACTGCAGTCAAAGCGAAATCTGATTGGCTGATTAAATCTGACGGATTATCTGATTGGTTAAAGAATTGGCATTCATTTATACTACAGACGCCCGCTCTGTTCAATTCTGAATGCCTCCAGGCAGATTTATTTATCCCGGCAACGCATGATGGCTGAAATATGATTGGATACAAGCTCTAACATAAATACATACTACTGGAAGCAGCGCAACCAAGAGAAAATCTATGAAATTAAGAGAACGAACTATTTGGAATAATTTAATGCTAATTCATGGAAAAAATATATTAAAGTGCAAGTCAGTGATTCTGATAGTGTTTAGGCCAGCAGAGAAGGCCTTGCTGGCCCTGACGGCCCACCACTGAGTTTTCACAATCGCACATCAGGGCGATCGCAGGCGAAGGTACGAAATACATGGTTATGTGGATTAGAAAGCTAATGCCAAATATATTTATATTAGGGCTGGTCTGAATACTTTTTTGAGCTTCGAAGCTTCGGTAGTAATGAACATTGCATATTCGAAGCTTCTGAATTTCTATATGGTGCAATAAAGATAGACAGGCGAGACACCACACGTTAAGAATTAATACACTTCTAATAAACTACAGAACTGCACAAGCGTGAATCAGCGCACCTCACACAAGCAGAACTTATGCTCTGAGAAAGGACACTGCAAAACACACACACAGGTCACACTCACTAACAAATAACTGACAAAGAAGGCTAGATTTAAATAAAGAAGCGGCACGCGCCTCAGCGCATGCAGGGATTATATGCTCCGCAAATGGACACTGGACTTAAACACACGCACACACACACAGGTCTGTTAACTTAACCAATATTTTAATAAGGTAGTCTAATATTTTTCTCACTAATAAATTACTGACAATGTAGGGTAGATCTAAATAAAGAAGCGGCGCGCCTCACGCGAGCAGGGCTTATGCTTCGAGAATGGACACTGCATTAGTGATAATGTTAAATAAAGTTTAAATAAAAAAAAACGCGAAATTGAAATGAATAAACCCCCCCCCCCCCCCCCCTGAAATTTAAATTAATAAAAAGCGAAATTTATATAAATAAAACATTAAAACCAAATTTAAATAAATAAAACATAAAATCGAAATTTAAATTAATAAAAATGAAATTTAAATTAATAAAACAAAAACGAAATTTAAATTAATAAAAACGAAATTTAAATTAATAAAAACGATAATAAAAAACGAATAACTTAAATATAGAAAAAATAAATTTAAATAAAGAAAAACAAAATTGTGACGTGAAGTCCCAGTAAAATCTCAAAGTTTTACAGTAGATTAATTTAGAGTGATAATAACGGGTAAAAAAGATAACACATTTTGTTTTGATTATTCTATTTTCCACAATGTCAAAGCAACAAAGCTTAACCCAAAAGGCACGCACTTCTGTCCATACAAACTCTGCTGTTCTGCGCTCTAGCCAGAGAATACTCCCGCTGCAGGAACACTTAGTAGTCCAAGAAGAAGCAAATATATTTATTAAGTAGCTATAACGAAGTTATATGTTAAGTATTATATTTCACCAGACTTTATACTGCAAAACATATTCGTGAATGGTTTCGAGTGGGATGCCTGTTTTGCAAAAAAACAAAACGATTATTCGAATGTCACATTTTCAAATCAAATACCAACCAAACGAATATTCGAATATTCTGGTCCAGCCCTAATTTATATATTTTACATGTTTTCCTTCTGCTTTTTGACGTCATATACAGGACTGTAGTTAAGTTTAATCCTATGAGTTTGAGGTTTTCTCACTAAACACATTGTCCTCATCTATTTGAATGCAGTTTTCCTCATATGGACTAAGAATTTTCCTCCTTCGATTGACTGGTGATTTATTTTTGAAAAGCCTCTGGGGGAGGGTTTGCTGGTTTCCCGAATTTGAAACATTTGAAGTATACAACACGGCTCTTGGATCAAGTCTGTTCTGGTTTAAAGGAATCGCCGGTTGGCTCAGGACTTTCAGTGTTTAATGACTCACAGATGGGCCCTGCTGGACCCCATCGGGCCACTCAAACTGGGTCACCCGACAACACATTTGCTTCTTGATCTCACTGTGTAATTTACTCGCATACACAGGAACAGACTGTGGTGAACAAAGGCTATTATGTCCTCCAATCACTTTTAATACAGCAAGAATTAAAACTGATACTGGATTTGATAGTTGTTTTCTCTTACTTATCATACTGTGTTGTATTCTGGCCGAATGCAATGATTGAACAAACATTTGTTGGTCCTGTAATGTCAAATTAAACTGCAAAACTCATTAACTTTACATTACATTTCTGATATAATATCTTAACATATATTAAAATTAGGGCTGTCAAACGATTAATTACGATTAATCGCATCCAAAATAAAAGTTGTTGTGTTTACATAATATATGTGGGTGCACTGTGTATAATTATTTTATATATATAAATACACACACAGGCTTGTATATATTTAAGAAATATTATCTATATTATACTGTATATAGATTTATGTAAAATTTATATTATATAAAAATATAAATATTTTATATAAACAATATATTTTTAAAATAAATAATAATATTAAATAAATAAATAAATAAATAATAATTTTTTTCTTAAATATACATGCATTTGTGTGTATTTATTTATATATATATATATATATATATATATATATATATACAAAATAATTATACACAGTGCACCCACATATATTATGTAAACACAAACTTTAATTTTGGATGCGAATTAATTGCGATTAATTGATTTGACAGCCCTAATTAAAAATGCAATTCGATTCTGGCACATTACAGTTTATTCACGCATTATTACCTACATTATTAATAGAAATTTACTTCAATAATGAAAAAAATGCACCCATCGCTATAACAACTCCATGCAGCAGGACTGTAACGCGTAGCAATCTTGAGTGTTAAAAATCAATTTCTCTCTCTTCATCTTGGACTATTTTTCATGTGTAGCCTATTGGTTTTGGAGATGGATTTTCAAAAAGTAACTCAAAGAGGCGTGAAAGTTTTCGGCTACAACAGTTCTTAGTCTGGAGACATTACACCACGCGACTGTTGTCTAAAGAAATACTGCTTGTCAGGTCACACTTTATTATTTTTTTAAGTATGTGAAATAGCAGACATTACTCGTAGTGTATAGCGGTTTTAAACGTTAAGATGTTTTATGATTGTAAAGCTACCATTAGCATCATTAATAGACGGTCATAAATTGTTTTTGTAATGTCATGCTAAACATCAAACAATCCCTGAGCGGGCATAAAACAAATTGGTGCTGTTGATTCACAACAACAATCTGAAATCACTAGAGCTTTTATTGCTTGTAAATCTGTGATTGTGAAGTGAACTGACTGCACTTGCAGACGGCTTCCAGTTTTGCTGAATGAGATGAGACTCCATCTCTAAAGGGTCTTTTTTCTTCTGTTATTGGCTTTGTGGAATATAGATCTAGCTTACTGCAATGTATATAGTGCTCAAAAGAAATGTTTATTGCTCAGAATTTGCTCTTTTATAGCTCACGAGACTTAATGGAGTTTTCAGTCATGATTTACTTACACTAGGCTAAGTATCATGTTCGTCTCAGATGTTTCCTTGGAATTCTGTAAGATGTTGACTATGTAAGACAATTTTGGGAAAGGGGAATTAGTATTATAAATAGTCAAAGTAAAAAGCTAAAATGAATGTGGATAGTAGCTAGGATCGTTTGTTCTAGGGAGAATTGGATGAGACATGTTTGAGTTCATAGACTTTTGTAGACTTGTCAAATCTGAGCACAGTTTGAGACATTGCTAAGATCTCTTCTGAAAGACTTATTTGATTTGTTTTTTGGATAAAAAAATATATTTTTTGTAAATTAAAGTCATTTTGCTCTCCTTATTGATAGGTGTAACAATTGACATTTCATTTGTGATTTTTTTTTACTATTGGTGCCTCATATTATTAAAAAAATAATGATTTCATGACCTTATTATGTAGCATGTTTAATGAAATATTAAAATATAATATTATTTCATAGTGCTTTATTGGTACATGATGCTGTAATTCATCATTCTCTTTTGTTGTGTGTAAAAAAGTAATTCTGTCTTTCTGTTTAACATCTTTTTATTTGTTGAAAGGGAAAAAAAAGATTTTGGATACACGCTAGGCTAAATGATGACAAAATTGGTATTGTTGGGAGATATGTTCCTTAAATTCACAAAGTGCACTTAGCCCGCCTTTCATACTAGGCTATTAAAATTAACTCGCTGGATAGTCAACAGTAGCGATAGTGTAGGGGAAGTAGCATGACAAAAAGTTTTGTTGCAAGTCCATCTGAGTTCCAATCCTGCCTTTTGCCGAACTCACTCTACTCCCTTTTCCCATCACATATCAGATTTGGAAAGGAATTTATTTCAATAAAAATTAAGAAAATATTAGAAAAGTGAAAAAAACAAAGTGTCTAACTTGTGTTTAAAGGGGTGATGAACTGAGAATCCTTGAGCGTTTGACATCTCAGAGGTCATCATATTTTAAGAATATCCTGTTTCAGAGTTTCAGAACTGAAAACGTCCTTGTTAGTCCAATAAACGCTTTTATTGACACCAGGCTCAGCAAACGACTCGTTTTTCAAAGTGGGGAACTATGACGTCAAAGAGGATTAAACACCACCCCCGCAGAAGAAATCAACGCCTACTTCAACACGGTCGGTTTAGCCCCGCCCACCGATTCACGCATTACACGCATAGCTAATTAACATAGATGTCTACCCGTATCGAGTTACCGAGCAATACATAATATTGTGCAGTGCCTGGTTGTGGAAGAAGACAGTGGCTGCATAAGCATCCTTGGATTCCAATAGGACTGCATGGATAAACTTTATTTTTAATGATGTTCCAGCTGATGAGGTAAAACATTTTCCGTCTGTTCGCTTCATTTCACTGAGGATTGTTTTGTAAACAAGACTGGATTTGCAGACTGATTAAGAGTAGCTGTATCGATTTGAATTTGAACGATTCTGATTCCGAATTTCGATTCCTTGTTTCAATTCCGGTTCCTAGCGATTCTTGATTCTGATTCTTTTAAGAGGCAGGGTCAAGAAAAGTTTAGCTAACCTTGCTAACCAACGGTCTTTTTGAAGGGAATACTCCTTCTGTCACAAATACTCTTTTTGTCTCAAATTTAGCATTTTGCCGAAATTGCGTTATTTTTAGAAAAGTGAAGCCACACTTTGGACCGCCGACTTAAGCTACTCATGTTCAACTTGCGCGGTTATGCCAACACTTCCGGTAGACGCTTCTTCGTTGGTGTTGTTCAGCGGTTTCTTCTTCCGGTCGCCGACTGTGATATATCGAAACTAGGAATCGAAATTTTTACTTTCTGAACGATTCCGGGAAACACTAAAAGTTAGTCCCGGTTCCAATCGAAACTCGATTCTTGATACCAAACCCCTAATTAAGAGTAAAGAGACGGTGCTGTGCCGTCAATATTGGATCTGACAGGAATAGTGCAACACACTGACTCTGGGTTCGAACATCTATGGGCGAATCATTCCGGTTGCCATTTTACAACAATGGACGTTTTCAAAACAATTTCCCCCAAGTGCATGGACGGGTGAGTTGAAACTCATTATAATATGCAAAACTGTTATCCACTCACAGCAGTGGGCGTTACTTACTAAGTCTTCAGTGTGAGACGCCCATAAAAACCGAACGTTTTTCAGCTAGGCTCAAAACTAGGGTAGAAAATAGCCTATTACTTATTCATTTTGATGTTTTTGAATGCAAAAACCAAGCGAATGCCATAAGTTGACCTCAGACAACAATATAATAAAATTTAAAAAGCTAATTCATGACCCCTTTAAAAATGAAGTGTTAGAATATAAGAATAAATAACATCTAACTACTTACCCTTTTTGCACAGAAAATATTGCTATTTTTTACAGGCTGTAAATAAAATCTATCGCTATTTTCACAGTGTAAACAGCAGCTATCGCTAAGAAAATGCTGCTAGTTTCACGTAGTGTAAAAAGAATCTAGTTGGTATTTGCACTTAGTGTAAAAAGCATCTATTGCTATTTGCTTGAAATGATTTTTTAAAAACAGCTTTGCTTGAAAATGTCTTTATAACATCTATGATATTTTCTCATTGAGATGTTTCTTTTTTACTATTGATTTTTTTTCTTGTTTCACACCATTTTTACCATGGTGTAACTCCATTTTAGAATCTACAGTACATCTCATGTTTATCTTTCTCTTATTCTACTACTTATTTTTGTAATGTTGGGTCATTGTTTTGTTTCGTGTTGTTACTGTAAATTTCTTTATTTTTGCATAGCAAAGGGTTTTGTAGGGAATCAATAGGGAAATCTTGATTTTAGATGTACCGTAAATGATTTGCATGCTATCCTTAAACCGCTGATGTTCTATTGACTCATCGCCAGGTGTGTTTTACTCTCGTTTGCGTCTTTCCTGCAGGTGTTGCGGTGCAGTTCACGTCTCTGTCTACACTCTCATTTACTGAGACCCACATAAACCCAAGTGTGTTTATCATTTCCATCCAATCAGGAGACACTTTTATGAACAGGTAAGAACAGGGCAGAAACTCCACACAGGTGTACAGTCAGAAGAGGGCAGAGGTTCACGGGAGGAAACTCCGAATCAGGACCACATGTAGATGCAGTCATCACGGCGGATCAAAGCCCGCCAAACTCACAGTCGAGATCAAAAGGGGCCGGGTTACGCTCGCGTGAGCCCTACAGGGACCGGACTGGACCGCATTAGACATCTGAGCCGAGGGCTTCCAAAACTAACAAGAAAGCCAAATAGAGGAGTGGGTGATTCAGTAAGACAGTGGTACCTCCAAAATACTTTAGTTAGACTAGACACCATATTTAAGGAATAGCTCACCCATAAGTTAAAAAATGTACTCACCCCAATGTTGTTCCAACCCTGTATGACTGAAAACACATGGAAATGATCAGGCAGAAGGTATATGCTACACTTTGCCACACAATAAAGGTGCATGGTTGTTTGTACTACAAAGCTCCAGAAACAAAATCGCAATAATAGTGCCATAAAAGTAGTCAAAACATCGTACAATATATTCAGAATTCACGACTGCATAGAAACTTCAAGATGTCAGCACCATATTTGAACTAGGGCTGTCAATCTTCCTCTATAATAATATTTGAATTCCATTCCTTATTTTATGTAATATTTGTAATAATATTTGAATATTAAATGCTCAAATTTATCCTATTATTAATATTTATGACATTCCACATTTTTATGGATCGTCAATGCCACAATATATGAACTGCATTTTATTGATCATCGGCTAATTTCCAAATCAGCAAAGACAGCAATAAGGGAGACCTTTAATTTCATTTTGATTTCACTTTGATTTGCGATATATTGCGACGCGTTGGCTTGATGAATAGGGGCTCAGATCTGAGGTGATGTGATCGTCATATCGCGTTGGAAGTTCTGGGAGTCTCCTGCATATTGATAGCGTCTCCCTGATGGCCGCAATTAGTTGAAATCTCCTGGAATACGCGCATAACATACATAGCGCGCGCGCGTGCATGGCAGAGAGGGAGTGAACGAGACCTTGCGAATGTGCCACGCGAAAGCTTGTCCCGCGCTCTCCGATTGTTAATAAGAACGCGATCTAAGGGGCCGTTCATACCTGGTCACTTTGGAAGTATGTATTTATTTTTAAATATATATAAAAGCAATATTCGAATAGTAAATTTAGCATTCGAATATTATTGAAAAAATCGATTTTTTTAATATTCGAATTATATTAGAATTTTGAAATTCTGTTTTCAACAGCCTGATTTGAGCATTGGCGGCTTCATTTTTCTGACAATGGAAGAGGAGTGAAGGTGCGTCGTCCATCTTTTTTTTACAGTCTACGTTATCTACTCGAACCTACATCCTCAAATGGCTGAGTGCATTTCCCAAAAGCATCGTTGGAGAAGTATGATCTCAATCTTCTATTGAACTCTATAGGTAACGATGGAACTTGCGACCAGTAGTTGGCTTTGGTAGAAACGCACCCCAGGATGTTTCACACACACCTCCTAAATGAGTAACAGCAGAAGTGTGATGACTTCTTTGTGATCTATGACGACTTCACACCTGAACAAACTCGCAGATTCACATGCAGGAATCCGCTCAGGTTTGCTGGAATTCAAGAATCAACACTTCACATTCTAGAAATAACATCCTTGAACAAAAGAAAACTAAACCGCAGTGACCTGAGAGGCCTGTTATTGGAGACGCAAAACTTCAACGAAGTCAAAGCCATCACGTACAACAACCAAAACACCCATTAAATATTTATTATCTCAAAGTCTCTTGTTTAGATGGAGGCCTCATCAAATTTAAAAGACCTATTTTCCCATCACAAAATGAAGTAGACAGTCATAATTACCACACCGTTTCAATGTACACACCTCGTAAATGTTATTCGCTGCTGCTGATTTTCCTCAGTCTCATTTTGTTTGTGTTATTTGTGGTTGGTTTTTTATGAAGTGATGATTAGATTGTTTGGAACATTCAAAGCATGATCTCTAACGATATATGGATGACTTTCTCGAGTTGGATGTTTTAAATGTATTAACTTGCGCATGTGCCCTAAATCAGTCGAATAGGGAAAGGTTTAAACAGAGCAGGCAGTGTGCTGCAGTCTAGGACAAAACAAGACTTTGTGTAGCCTTTTTATTTTTTGGAAAAGTGCCAGAGCCGTAATGCAGTCCAGACGCTCTCTTTTTTTCTTCTCCTCCTGTGTCCTGCGTCGCTACTGACCAGCTTCAAACTTCTCTGTTTCTTACAACAATAAATGGCTGCCACTCAGATGGTCCTGATCTTCCATTCCAGCCCACCCAAAATCTCAGACCTGGCTGTGAACTTGACCCTGACAGCGCGGCGGAGTCTTCCCCAGACCCACGCTGAGATTGAGGTGCTGTTGTTTGACGTGGTCTGTGTAAATGAGATATTTAGACCTCTCTCTCTCTTTCTCTCCTGAGAATGAGGTACAGATGGATGACAAAAAGAGGTGAACTGTGTTTGTGTAAGCAGGAACTTTTTTTGCTATTTTGTCAAATCCAGCTAGAGCAGCTTCTAACGATACATGGTCATTAGCTGGTCCAGATGAGTCTAGATGGTTGATCAGCTTGACTACCAACTGGTTGACCTGGTTGACCACTTCTGGACCAGCAACAAAGTGTCTAAAATCAGCTTAGCTTTTTAAGTTCTATAAACCAGTTTAACCACCGTAGTATGCATATAGAGAGAGATGGTCCAGGCTGGTGATTTATGGTTATTAGCTTGTCCAGAATGGTGCATCAGTTGGAACAGGGTTCCAGACTGTGACCAAATTGGTCGCATATGTGAACCATTTTTTGAGAATGTCGAGTTAAAATTTTATGTGGTTCGCATATGTGCGAGTGGACGCTCGCGCAACAAAACGCTGTTGTATCAGCTGCTGCAGTCCGTAACTTGATTGTAGCATCTCACACAAGGCCAGAGTTCAGTTAACTTGTTTATTTGCCAGAGCACGTGCAGGCATTCAGAAACACAGCTTCTGAATAGAGCAACCAAAACAACAGACGAACTTCTGATCCTCAACCGCCCCTCTTCCCAGGCCGCCAACCAACAGCGCACCCGGGGTTCCACATAGCTGATTGACAGCCACACAGCCATTGACAGTCGCTGACATTATGTTCAAAATGAGCGAGTCAGCTACATCATGAATCCATTTTCCAAACCGTGTTTTTGATTTATCCTGAATCACTACGGTACGCCTATAATAAGTGTTTATATTCGTAACTATTTTATCCCGGGGTCGAACTCAGATGCGGAGTTGCCCAGTGCCTGCGTGACTCGCCATAGACATTAATGGAGAGAAGTAGCTCCGGCAACAGTGTTCTTCCGCAACACACGTGCAGTTTATTTATTGAAGAACGTAGAGCGTCACGCGCATTGCGCACTGATGGTGAGAACGCTGCAATTACTGAATTTAAGCCCTTCTTCCTACGTCCTTTCAGCGGTTAGATGAGAGTAATCGCTCGAACTGAGAAAAGGAAATTATTATAAAATGCAGAAGGTAAGGAGTGTGAGATTTCTGTTTTTATTACAACTATAAACTTTGACTAAGGAAAAATCTGTATTATCTTATTATAATACTCTAATCCATTAAAATGTAGATGACATACATTTGAATGTTTAATGATTTTTAAAAGATAGAAAGATGATGCTGATAGAAAAATGATATAGGACGGACAGATAGATAGATAAACAGATAAATGTGATTCAAATGTAAATAGATTGCATACAATTGAACTATAAAATGCTTAAAATTACAGATTAAAATTACTGTCCAAAATCCATGAAAATCCTGAAATTTGGCAATGATAATTAATATATTACAGGTGTTTATGCTGCAACCCATAAAGCCTTTGCTAGCTTTGGCCTATTAAAACCACTATTCATCAACATGCATTGATTAATCCCATGGCATGCAGCAAAAAAAAAGGTGCGACCAAATCATATGCTTGTGCGACCAACTGAAAAAGTTGGTAGCACCAGTGCAACCAAGTGAGAAAAGTTAGTCTGGAGCCCTGTTGGACTATACCTGGTTTCCACCATAGGCCATCTTTGTCTAGATGTAGACTTGTAGACTAGCAACAAACCAGTTTAAAAGAAAAACAGTTTGACCACTGCTTTTTTGCCCATAGTTTTTCAACGGCATAGTTAAGACCCAAGCTGATCAACTGGACTAAAATGATGGCCTTTGTTTGGACCATCTTAAATGAGCAGCTAAGACATGGTGGACCATTTTGGACTGGCGACAGACCTCTGAAAAACCGGTTTGACCTGGTTTTCAGAGACAAAGATCTGCTGAAAAACAATGTGATGTTTGAAGGACAGTGTGTTTAGCCATTTTCAACATTATTGGGTTAAGACCCAAGCTGATCAACTGGACTAAAATGATGGCCTTTGTTTGAACCAACTGAAATGAGCAGCCTAGACATGGTGGACCATTTTTGACTTGCAACAGACCTCTGAAAAACCATTTTGACCTGGTTTTCAGAGACAAAGATCTGCTGAAAAACAATGTGATGTTTGAAGGACAGTGTGTTTAGCCATTTTCAACATTATTGGGTTAAGACCCAAGCTGATCAACTGGACTAAAATGATGGCCTTTATTTGGACCATCTTAAATGAGCAGCCTAGACATGGTGGACCATTTTGAACTTGCAGCAGACCTCTGAAAAACCGGTTTGACCTGGTTTTCAGAGACAAAGATTTGCTGAAAAACAATGTGATGTTTGAAGGACAGTGTGTTTAGCCATTTTCTCCACTAAACGATGGAGAAGAAAAGAATGTTCTAACAAAACAAACCAACGTCTTGGACAGAATTTTTTAAAACACATTTGAGAGACACGTTTATTCTTACGCTTGTCAAACTGTACCTGTTCTCTGAAGAACTGTCGGAGAACTTTGTGTCTGGAATGCAGGGAAGCATTTCTCTCCCTTTTCCTCTCTCTGGAACAGAGTTTGATCTAAAATTAGGTTTATTTAAGGGTTTGTGATCTTGGCCAAATGTGCTCTGACATTAATTCGAAACAGCTCGGCCCAGGTGGGAGGAGGAAAAAGGGGCCCGCGGTCTGTAAATAAGAGCCAGTCCGTTTTTATCATCTTCTCTGTCTTTTGGAAAGTCTTGGATTGAAATTCCTCCCTGCTTGAGCCTAATGCTCCTGCCTGACATCATTAAGGAGGAATGCACACCGTACGCTCTCTGTTTCCCTCCATTTCATGTTTTAATTCCCCTCTTCCCTGAATGCCAATCTAGCCGTGCTTTCATCATGTGAGGAGGGGACGTTCAGACATGAGGCGAGTATGAACACCCCCATTCATTGGGCCGAAGCCTGGCACACACTCAGGAAGCTCAGACTGTTTTTTGGCTTCATTGTACCTGCAGACGCTGTAGCTGTCAAGATTTTCACTGACCTACTTTCTGCCAGTGGTGTATATGAGATTATTAGAGGCGCCCGGGGGGCTGAAATTTTCTCTGGACGTATGCAGGGCTCGTCTTTCTCCTCTCGTGCTCAGCGCCGCCTTTGTCTCTGCAGAGAATGATATAAATCAGCCAACGGCTGTGAGGGGAAGAATGAAGCTCTGTGGAGTCTTCGAGGGGGTGTGGAGCAGAGCTGCTGAATCCAGTGGTTTCAGTGTCTGTGGATTAATATCTTCCTGCTGATAGGGGAGCCATGCTTTATCTGAATGTCCAGATCCTTCTCAGGTCGGCCACAAATAAATGAGTCCTTCAAGAGGACATTTAGGGATGGTTTTGAACACAGATAAAGCATTGTGCTAGGCGTGCAAAGATTTAAAGGGAAGTTCACCCTAAAACTAACATTCTGTCATAATTTATTCCATCTTATGTCATTCCAACCCATATGACTTAATTTCTTCAATAAAACACAAAAAGAGACATTAGAAAGAACGTTCACACTGCTCTTTTTCATATAATCCCTATGGAATCCTTTCCATACATCCTTATCCTGAGGTTACCAGAGTCAGCTGGATCTGGACCATATCCAGATCAGATGGTGGACGTGCATCTAGACACAACCACAACGTAGCCCTGAATGACCAGCCCATTCTCATCTCAAGGCGTCACAAACTGACGCTTTTGTCAAAGCGTCTACATCCAACGCACATGGCACCCTTTAGCGACAATATGAGATGCAGATATCTAAGTGCCAGAAGGCGCCTCCTAGTGGTCTAACCCTAACCCTACCCCAGACCTAAACCTACCTATAACCGAAGCATGTTATATTGGCGCGAAAGGGTGCCATGTGCGTTCAGATGTATACGCATTGGCAACAGAGTCAGTATATGACGCCTTGGGATGAGAATGCGTTAGAATGACAGCAGAGACCATGTCAAGATAATCCTTTGTGAAGACTTCGTCGACAGTACACTTAACTCACCTTATACTGTAAAAAAAGGTGACTTGACTTGACTTGACAAAGTGAATGGGGACATAAAAGTGTCTCTTTTGGCATTGTTTAGTCAACATGACATCTTGACTTTCAAGTCAAGTGGCGTGTTATCTATACGCACTTTGAGCAATCCACGTGTATGTCTACGCCATTAATGTCCGAGTGATTCGCGTGTATGTACACGCTGTTAAATGTCCGAGCAAAACAAAGCAAAATGTAGATATGCATCTGGGGAGCGGTATTTTATTTCCTATATGGTAGGGGAAGACTCATAAATGCTATTAACCACAGTAACGGGTAGGTTTAGGGACGGGGTTGAGGTACGTCATATATTTATATATACAGTAATAACGCTAAAGATGAACTGAACTGAAAAAATCACAATGACAATTAAAAGTAAATCACACTAAACATTTTAATAAAAAAATATGAATATAGCTTTTTTTAAGCAACGAAAAATTTCGCTTGTTAGCTCTGGCAATTCTGATGACGTCACTGGCATGGTAGGATCCGCGGAGCTCTATAGGCAACAGCTGTAGGTCCTATATACTGTACACAGATCGAAAAGGAGCACTTGGATTACGGCATGGATTAACGCATTTGAGCCCGTGAGGGACAGGCCGGTAGTATCTGAACGACCACCACATGGAGGACGAATCAGTTTCAGGCTCACTTACAGTACTAGTCTTGGGGGGGAATTGACTGTGGAGCAAGCAGCACTGCACCGTAAGTCGAATCTGTTGCAGAGAGGTCAACCTAGAACATTTATTGATCGGCGAAAAATGCATCATCATGCACCTTTAATTTCGGATGCTGTTCGGTGAGAGGAAACGTGTTGGAGGAGGCTATGCATATGGCTATGTGAGGCTATAATGGATGTCCGAGCTGAGACGCTGGAGCACCCATTATTAGCAGGGTATTCTGACGATAGGCGACTAGGCTGGGCTACACTTGCTATGCTTTTCTCAGACTGTTTAGATTAGAACAGCGTACTGGCAGTTCACTCTATGGGCGAGGGTACACTTGCGAAGGAGAATCCCATCCTTTACAGTGAACTATACATCAGGGATTTTTCCCCTTCAGCCGAATATCAAGGTCGAGTAACGTTAACGTGTATGCGTTGAACTTGTAACTTGTGTAAATAAAACACTTGATGCAGGACATTGTAAGACGTTTCATGTACTCATTGACGAAAGTACATATCTCTAAATAGTGTGTCGCTGAAAATTCAGTTTCCTCAGCCATGTCAGCTAGCCAAGCTACATCTGTTCTGCTGGTGCGGGTCAGGCAACGGAGTGGCTTACCATGCCAGTGACAGTAGTCGAATGTTGAAATCCAACATGGCGCGCCCGTGTAACAAAAACAACACTTTCAATGTACCATTTTATCCCTTTTAACAAATTCTGCCACTAAAAAATTGTACCAATGAGAATAAATACAAATACATCTGTTATCACCTTTTTCAAATTTCAGGTCAGTTCAGTCTTTAAGTCTACGGCGTTCATAAACATGCTGAAAAGTGATTATGCGTGTTGATAGCATGCCAAAAATGGAAATAGGCAATTGGCGTGTCATAAGCCATGTTTCCATCCACTTTTCAATCGAATTATCTGAAGTTCGGTTAAAAACTCCGTGCGAATAAAGCTGGTGAAAGTGTGTTTCCATCCAACGGCTTTAAAGCGAATAAAAACCTGTACGTACTGACGTCACATGCTGTTTTGCGATCAAATTGGTATATTCCGAATTGATTTGAGACATTTTAAGGTGTTTCCATTAATTTTCGCACTGAATCGAACAACATTCAAGCAAACTTTTGAACAAAGTTTGTTAGACAAAACGGATTGCCATCTACCTACAAATGATCAATATTTTCACAAGTTTTTGCCTAATAATGCTTATGTGCCAGCTGATAGCGATCATATGAATGGGATAATGTGTATTGGAGGCGGTTGTTAGCCGGGGTTGTATTCGCTCATAACAATAAATCAAACAAACAAATAAATAAAATAAAATAATTCTGACACAAAATATTGACTTAAAAAAGAGTTTATTGATTTAAAAATACATTGCTTCCGCTGAAGAAGAAATAGTCTGTTCCGTCTCCTGAACGGCGGTCCGTGGCAACGGTGTTATAGCAGCGCCGCAGTCTGTTAACCAGAAATAACAGACCACATTCTACATTAGAATTCAACCAAGCCACGTAAAAACAAGCAAAACTAACCTAAGAAAACAACAACGCTATAAACATTGCTATGATGATGCCGATGCACGTAAATGCCCGACGACAGCGGAGGCGACTGTGGTGTGGGAACGACAGCGCTCCATCAGTTCTGGGAGATCCTGGTTCTGAGACACTTCACGGAAACCCTTTGGTTGAAGCATTTTTTTACTTTGTCCACTTACATCTGTCTTTGTTGACATCCGCCATGTGTGCGCAAACAGACTGGCCGGAAATGAACCTCGTCTTCTGACGTGTTGCAACCATAAAAGGGCCTAAAACTTAATCGCAATTCATTATTTATTCGGCAAATAACGTTTCCATCAGCTTTTATCGCATTAGCTTTCAGATCGATCAAAAGAAAATCCCAATGAGATCGAACGTATTTCATTTTAGCTTTGATATTTCATGAAAATTCATCGAATTTTACTGTTTCCATAAGGTATTTTTCATTCGATATCACTTAATTCGGATAAAAATGTGTCAATGGAAACATGGCTATACACACGCAATTTCTTGAGATCAGTCTGGTTTACGAGTTGCCGTGACTTCAGTTTTTCTGTCACTGAATTATCTCCATTAGTGCACCACTGGTCTTGCTTAGACCTGAAGCTACACACGTGGCTAAATCATTTAAAAGTATATCAAGTAAAAAACTGACCCACTGACTAGTTCACTACTTTGCTGGGTGACTAGTAAATGTAAATAGCTCTTCAAAACATTTATTTGTACACAAAGTACCAGTTCAGCTCAGTAATAAAGACTGTTCCACATAATATAAAAGCAGATGACCTTCCGAGCTCCTGTGGTTTTTCCCAATAAAACACAGCATTGCATAACCTGTTCACCTGTTGGTATTTATCTTCTCACTTTCTGTCATTCCAGTGCATAATACATCATGCAGTCAGCCTCAAGGGAGAGACTTGTCTTTTCTACATGTAGATGCCATGACAGAAACATGGGCCTGTGCAGCATTTCACAAGGGAGAACAGACATTCACACAAAGGTGTTTGTGGCTCGGGGTTAGGCATTGGGGATAAGGGATGCTTTTATCAGGTTTCACAGAGGAGGCCCAGGAAGCGACCGAACATGTTCAGACATGCAATCAGTGTTCACTACATGTTTTCAGCATGTAAACCTTCATTACATAAGAGGGCCTCATTCTTACAGAGTGATTCACTTGTTCTGGGACAAAAGAGTATTAGTAGCTTCTTAAAACATGAGGTGAACTCATTTGTAGACCTGCAGCTGTGTACAGAGGTTCGTTTGGAACAGGTGTGGATGCACTCAGACGCCGGAGGGCATGTGACCAGTGAGTAGTCAAATAATTATAGGATATAAGATGCGTGTTCACTGGCAGGATGACATGTTCACATAACGTTTTACACATGCACGCACACTTGTTGATTTTTTGGCGAACACTTACTGTTATCTGTGTCTGCTTTATCTTTCTCTTGGGAGTCCATACACAACCATTCAAAAGATTGAAATACAGCAAATCAGAGTTGTGATTTGTAGTAGAAAGCAGTAGAAGGTATTTTTCCAACTTTGAAGCTTTTCCAGAAATGCCGGTGCATGACATGAAAATGGCAGCTTCTATGAAAAAAAGTTCCTAGTTGATAAGACCTGTTCAGCAAATGTTTGCAGACAGAGACAAGGCAGAACAAGGCAAGTTTGTAACATTACATAGCATCATTTAGGCAAATTACTTTTTTTGTTGACTGCAAAGCTATCGGCAGCACTGGTATTTTTGTCTTCCGGGCACAGGGCAATGGAACAACTTTGAGATATTAGGTAAATCCCAAATCTGACATTTTGAGATTATCAATAATAGCCGCTTTCTGACCAAGTAGTTACAGGAACTTAGTTATAGGAACTGCCCACTTCTAAACAGTTCTAAGAACTACTCTCCCCCAAACTCAGTTTTGCTGCTTGCGTTCGCAAAGGGGTAACGCAAGCACGGCGACGGTCTTTATAGCGTCATCACTGAGACGTCAGCGCGGCCACATACAACAACAACAAACTGCCTTGCCGGGACCTTAATAACGGAGAACGAACGGCGGCACTTGAGTTCTGTATAGAGAAACACAGAAGACGAAGGCTCCAGCGTAATATGATATTAAGTAATATGATGGAAGAAGATAGCAGAGCGCAGGAGGCAAACAAAACGACGGGTAAGTTTAGCTATTAGCAATTAGCTGGTTGAATGCGTTATGTTTGTCTTAATCCTTGTTGTAATGTTTTGCAAAAACACAGCGTATGACAGACAGCGCTACAAGTTTCGTGGTGACAGTGGGCATGACTTATAAGTTGAACCAATCAACGTAGACCTAGGGAAAGGGAACTAAAAAAGTCCTCGCTCTCAGACTAGGTACTAAAAGAGTTATAGGAACTACGGTCTGAGGAACTAAAAAATCCCAAATTTAGTCTGGTTGGAACACGAGAAAAAAAGGGTTATAGGAACGTTAGGTTCTAGGAACTGCAAAAGTCCCTCCGGTCTGAAAGCGGCTAATATTTTTGAGATGGCAATTAGTAATATACCATATCTGACATTGGATGCATTATTAGAGGGGCAGTTTCACTGGAGCAATCTGAGGTTAAGTGTCTCATTCGAGGCACAACTGTGATCCAGACTAGAACCTTTGAGTTTTATCTACTAAACCACTACACGGCTGTGGCCTGAAAGCATTGTTTAGATGTCCAATTTCAATGGGATTTTCCTGTTTTGTAAGATCTGGCGTGCTTGAATCAACCCTCAGACCCCAAATCAAACTTTACTCAAGGCGCATCAGCAATGCCATAAAACCACATGGACATCTGCATCTGAGGGGAAGCAAAACCACCCGACAATCACATCGCTGTTATATGGGAGCCAGTCCCCAGAGGGCATTTGGGTTTGTCTGCCCTGTTTCCAGTACTGCAGTGTCAGAGGCTTGTTGAAAGCAGTGGCATGCGGTTTCTGTGCTGTCCCAGCCGTAGCTTTGAAATACCAGCCCCACCGCAGGCTATTTTAGGGCGAGCCACAACCATGCTTGCTTGCTGCCCAGATACTGTCGTTCTCCTGGGGCCCGTGTCACATCGTTGGTACTCTTTGCATCCCCAAAATTGCAAAGTGGTGAACCAATGGCATTGTGAGCTTCCGTCACAAGGCTTTGGCACTGAGTCTCTTGAGAAGGTCCACACGTTGAAGAGTTTGACTTGTCTGCAAAGGGTCTGAATGTTGAGATAAATCCTCTTGGAGGTTTCCAGTTGAAGAAAGTACAGATTCTTTTTATTCTAAAAGTGTTAAATACTGCTTCACACAGTTAACATTTGTATTGTTTGGTTAGATTAAAACGAATCCTGGTGCGATTGCTCTGTCAGTGCGGTTCATTTGAATAAGTGCATCCGAACCCTGGTGCGCACAAAAAACAAGCGAACCGAGGCCCATCTTTTGGTCCAATTCCAAACAAACTCTGTTGCAGTTCGAATGAAATATGAACACAACACATACCAAAGATATGTAAACGAAACCAAAAATGGGACATGATTTCACAAGATGAGACCGTAAAAAGGACAGAATGCTGTTTTCTCGTCTTAATCGCAATCTTTCCAATCACAATTTACACATTTTTAAGCTCTTCACGAGTTCTCAGCTGGTTAAAATACCATCATATGTAGGGTAGACGCATATTTAGTGCATTTAGGCCAAACAGAGCATTGTTTTGGATGTTCGGTAAGTTTCTTAGCAAAATATACGTCAAAAAAGCAGACCAATCAGTTTGTGAACATAACCCTACGTCTTTAGTTTTATATCTTTAGATTTGGTGTTAAAATGCCAATGTAAAATCTAAACGGACCAGGACAATGTTTTTTTTTTGATCTGGACTAAACGAACCAAGCAGCTGAACTACAAGTGTGAACACACCCCCTAACTCCTCATTTGGCTTATCTAACAGATGGTGTTTGGCCAAACAACTATAGGGGATTATCACGCTGATACGTAGTACTTCCGGATTCTGTGATCTTTGTGCACTAACACTTCCGTTGAATCACAGATCTCGCTGGCGAACTGATGAAGGACTACATTAAGTTTATTTATACAGCATCCCTGGTAAATTAGTCTGATTCGCTAAAGTGCCGGCTGCAAACAAACGTGCTACCTTGTTTTATTTTAAAGTTTTAATCCACTTCTTCCTTATACTGAATTCAGTCAGGAATCCATGAAAACTTAAGTAGGGTTGGCGTTGTTTTTTCTTAGATTTACAAAGTGGAACAGAGCAGTTACATAAATAGCATTCGTCTCAGGCATTGTTGAACTGCGTCGGAAGTGGACATGCACAAAGTTGACAAATCCCGCCCATGAAACCCGGAAGCGTGATAATCCCCTATCATATTACTTAGCCACTGTTATTTTGTTTTATTATAGAAACAAAAACCATTTAGTTTAGTTGGTCGACGGACACTGCTATTATAAACGAAAGCGTCTGATGGCAGAGGATTTGATGTGCAACAGATCCTGAGTGTCATTGACAAATATGCATCTTATTTTGTAAAATTTGCGATCTTTGTTTACAGATCTTTATCCACTAGCCCATGGCAACATGGACACAAAGTTTGGTCCTACTCACCCAGGTCATAACATTGATCTTGTAAAGATAATTTTTGTGGACTAAACTCTTGGGTCTATCTTGTCTCCTGTCAAGGTAAGGTCTTGTCTTGTGATCCATATAAACACTTCCTTCTCTTCTTCCCTCTTTCTTCAGGTCGCACTGGGGCATTGAGATGAGCGCCATGGTGGCGCCTGGGATCTTACGTAAGCTTCCAATCTCTTCACACATCAGCTCTGAACAAAGGTAGATCCTCTCCATGTTTTGGATTTTCCACCCTCATCCAAAGATTAGATGCAAGTCAAGCTTGAGTAAAGCAGACAAGAAGGAAAAATGTTTACGAAGGCCAAAAACTGCAATACTGGATTCTGGTAAATGTTACTCGTCACACACACACATTCATAAGTGTCTTCTTTGAAATTTGACTTATAATACATCCAAAGAGTAGTCAGTGTCAGTTGAGGAAAGGCACAGCGAGGGAGAGATGGAAGAAGAGAGAGAGAGAGTGAGAGACAGTAATCATTACAGGACTTAAAATAGAGTAATTAGAGGAGTTGTGTGTGCTGTCCCTCTGCCTGTGCTGACCACAAGTACAGCCATTTACTCTTGATGCTCTTCCGGTACCGGACATTCATCACTGTTTTCTGTTTGTTACTTTCTTTGTCTATTTTTTTTTTGGAAGACGTGGAGAGGAACTGAGGAAAATCCTTATTTTTAGAGTAGGAAGTAATACATAATTGATCTTGTTAGGGTTTTGTGGGTTGTTGCTAAATTGTTGTTACCAACAAAGTATTTCCATTCTAAGTCCGTGCTAGACAGTCTTTAATTTGTTACAGTAGTTTCTTGGGTGTTTTGAGTTGTTAATATAGGGCATTGCTAGTCTGTTCTAGCCTGGGAAAACCCAGACAACTTCCGGCAAATTTAGATTTGCTCTGAAAGTTTGTCTGGCAAAGAGCTCATTCAAGCCCAGAAACGTTGGGGCGGGCTTTACACGATGACGACAGCGCTGGGATTTTGAAGCAGATTTTGTAGCCTACATTACAATGGATGTCGCCTTCGAACATCACTCGTTTGAATCAGCTATCGCATCTGTTTTAAGCGATTTGAATGTTTCTTTTTTTGTTAAAAAGTGAGCAAAGAACAACACTCAGAGTTTCTCCGCCACTCTGCATATGCCATTTCGCTCTGATTGGTTTTAGGTCTATCGCGACGTCCATTTGTGAAGCCCCTCTGGAAATGATTTGTCTATGACGCTTTTCCAGACCATAACTTAGTTACAACTGGGAATGGTCTGGTTTTAACCAGGCTAAGTCTGTTCTGGATAGTTGCTAGAACGTTGCTTGGATGTTTTGGGTGGTGACCCTAATTATTGCTAAGGTGTTCAGGATGGTTGCTTTGGCATAATGCGTTTTGGGTGGTTGTTTGTTTATAAGGCATGGTTAGACTATTCTTGGGTGGTTACTAGAGCATTCCTAGGCATTGCTAGGGTGTTGTTATGGTATTTTGGGTGGTTCCTAGGGTGTTGTTTGCATGTAGGGTGAACTAGGTGGCTCAGGCTAGGCAGTAAAAAAAAGAGCCCATGTCTAAATCATCTTCTGATTTTATACATTGGTTATACATTGGTGCTTCTTTCAGTGTTGGTGTAGCAGATTTCTTCACTCTTTTTTTTTTTAAATCTGCTCGGCAAATTATAATCCATTTTGGCAGTCAGATGCCATTAAACATGTTGTTTGCATGGATGTCTGTCCACCGAAATTGCTCTGTGCAAACAGATTTGGTTATCTTGGTATCTGTTTTGCATTAACATAATGTATTTGTGCGTGATTACAGTGGAGATCTGAAAGACGGTGACAGGAAACGACTGACTGAAAGACAAATTTTTGTTGACACTGTGATGAAAGCATCAAAGTAGGGAAATGGTGCTCATTTGAACAGTGTACTTCCTGAAGTATGTGTATAAAATTAAATAGGAATATACAGTTTTTTTAACGATCAGATTGAAAAACGCAATACATTAATCAATGTTAGACGGGCCGTTTTCCCTCTGGGACTCATTTCCTACAAGAAGCCACAAAAAAGGATCTTAGCTTGATGCTCACTAGTAGTTCCAGTTGATTATTCTTGACTGCTCATGAAAGCGACATGCACTAATTAAACAAGATCGATTGATTTCTCTTTTTTCCAGGTCATATACCAAAGTCTGGAAACAAAGATGGTCAAAATTAGAAAAAAAAATCAAACGGGACATTCTCTTTTGGTGCAGTTGAGTTTAATGGTTCCCAGAGTGCTCGTATTTCATTGACATCTGTACTTTGGATGGTTTAAAGCACTGATTAATGATATCAATGTTTGATCTGAATTGCGGCAAAATTTATTCAAGATGCTTAATTTTTTCTTTTGTTGCTAGCATTCATATTTTTAGCTCTAAATTTAGATTTCTTTGATTGTGAAGTCATTGATTAATTTGAAGTTAAATGACCTAGCCAAAACTAAACTTACCCTAACCCTGACTAATCCAAACCGTGTTTTACTGGGAAATCTGATGGCGTAACGTAGAGTTATGGGAAAGAAAATCAGTGTTTCATTCAAGATAAATGTTAAAAATGAAAACATCTATGCAGCTTGCAGTGTTGGAGAAGCTACTTTGAAAATTTTGCTGAAAGCAAACTACAGTCAGCCGGACTGTAGTTTTAACTACTTTAAATACTTCAGCTACATGTTAGAATCCCATGTTTTTTGTCCATGTGTATTAGCTTTGAGGCCATGTGAATAGTAGCCATTGACGTATTTTTGTTCTCACTGTTATAGTAGGGGGCGCTGTTACACATCTTCTTGAATAGGGAATCTCTAGATTAAAACACAGGCGAAAAAGAAGCAATATCAAATGTAAGCAATAAGCAAATTCATATGTAAACTAGTGCTGGGCGGTTTGATCAAAAATTGAAATCACGGTTTTTTTCAGAATCATAACGGTTTTTCGGCTTATGACGTTTTTTTTTTTTCATGCATAGTCAGGTGTCCAATGCATTTTCTACTGGTTAAGAGAGGAATTACTGCAGTAAATTGACTTAGGATGGTCTATTTTACTGTCATTGGTGAATATTGTAGAATAATTCCACACTAGTAATACAGGTTTGCATGGCCCCAGAAAATTATGCAGTTGTACAAATAAGAGCCATTCATGATTCTAATGAAGTGAGGAATCAAAATGCAAAGACAACGGCAGTCAAAATACAGAACTTTTATTTTAAACAACACAATTAGAACAACTTGGAATACTTTTGCTAGTTCAAGTACAAATCCAGGAACATTACGTGCATTCAAGTAAATATAAAAGGAAATCTTGTCTTGCATTGCTTTTGAGGTCTATTAAAAAAATTAAAACAAAATTATGCAACTTGCATTAGTTATTCCTTCAAAAGTATTGCTTCGAAACCAGAACAAACATAAAATAAATATAAAGTGCTAACTTACTTGGCACACAGGATTATCCTGTATAATGGAAACAATATTTGGCTCTGACTTTTCTTTAGCTATCCCCGTTACATGCTGATGTGGAGGGCGCTAAATCCGCGGCTGACTTTAATTTAATACATTCTTGATATTCCAAGACATGTTTGCGGCTAAGGCGCTGGAGCAAATTGCTTGTGTTGCCGGGTCATTCTCCCCAGCGGAGAATTTTAGCCCGACAGCACTTACATAAAATGGTTGTTTGGTCGACGTCGGATTTTTGGAAAACAAAAAACCTCCAAACAACAGACCCGGCTCCTCTTTTTGGCACAAGTTCTTCTTCTGTGTCATCACTGTCATGTTGTACTAATTCTTCAGCATCCATCGTCCATGTAACGTAACAGAGCGCTGCTGTTTGTGCAACGGGTAAAGGGTCCGTCTGAAACAGTGTCGCGCACTCTATGGTCGCGCAGCGTAACAGTCGTTCCGAACGTTGTGTAATTAAATACAC
>JAQIUQ010005876.1:77500-90000 GCA_030378365.1 Hybognathus amarus | reverse complement strand
CTCCAAATCAAATTAGGCTGTTCCTCAGAGATTTGAGTGGAAACACCTGGTTGGTGGATGCGGCGCGAGCGGACTGCGTGTTTTCAGGCCTCCATCTCGCTCCACATGACCGTAACAGTCATGCTAGCGATGGGACGATGCACTTATAGACCCCTTCAGAGTTTTACACAGCACCACCGTAAAGCCACAATCTTTCCAGGATTAGTCTTTCCATGATTTAACGCTGCTCTCTCCTGACCCCTGGAATGCAGTGAATGACGGATCTATTTTCTTGCATTGTTTCACCTGCTCTAAATAAAACCACATGTTGTGAGGGACCGCCTCAACGGTCTTTCAGCCGTAATGGGAAGCATATAAGAGGGGGGTGGGGGGCTTCCATTAGACCAAAGCGTGACACTCAGAGGAAGACAAGGGCAGTGTACAGAGATAATACCACAAACCAGAAGTGAGTTATGGGGCAGTGCCATGTAAGGAAGTCCCATCAAAATCCCAAACCCAATCAGTCTCAGTCCGTGTGCGGTTACGGAGGAATCCGATAGGTCTCTCTGTTCAGTTGTTCTCTGATTATGGCGATTGGCTGGTTTGGAACTTGTTTTCTTCATTGCTAACCTTTCACGCACACTGCTGTTGATCTCCGATGTTGTTCTTAATCACTGGTTTGAGATTAGTACAGTTGATTGGGGTGAGACCTTTTAAGATGCATTTTAATTCCTACAGATTGCAGACTGGAGACAGAAAACAATCACTGAGCCAAATGTGACGATTTATGTTGAAAGAGACATCATTTAATTGTAGACTGTCAAGTCAAGTACGTTTTTTTATATAACACATGTAGAATACACATGGTTTCAAAGTAGCTTATAGTCACATTTAATAGATTAGATGGGCGATAATATAATGCGATGCTATAAACAATCAAGCAGTTGAGATTTGCTATAGTATTACTTTATGTGAGTACTGCTAAAACACACCACACACACACACACACACACACACACACACACACACACACACACACACACACACACACACACACACACACACACACACACACACACACACACACACACACACACACACACACACACACACACACACACACACACACACACACACACACACACACACACACACACACACACACACACACACACACACACATACTACAGTGCTTATCTTTTAATCAGTGAAGACTTGTCTCACTGAAAAAAGAAAAACGTATTAAACCGGCCTTAGGTAGTTGGTATTAACTGGCCATCCAACTGATTTTATCTAATGGTATTAGAAGTGACCAGCTGATAAGTGCCCAAAAATATCTGAATATCAGCATTACCAGGCTGACCATTAAGCTAAGACCAGAAAACAGTGTTTCTTCAGCAGTGTTGACTAGTCATCGTGTGATTTTGTTCAACATGAATAGCTAACCTGTGAACAACTGGGTATTTGCGTATTTTGCTGTTGTTTTTGGGAAGCACAATGTGACTCATGTATGCTATCTCAGTCCAGCTCATGATTAGCCAAGCACTGGTGTCCATTTCATACTTGTGGTTTCCTATATGAATGTATGGTTCATATTTATTCCTACTGTGAACTCATTGGTCACATAGCACATCAAAAAAGAATAATAATATTTAAAGCTTTCTAGCAATATTAAATTAGACATGGCACCCTTGTTATTTATGTCTGGAATTAACTGCTAAAATCACTAAAGTCATCCATTTATTCATCCAAACACTCTTGTGTGCCATTTTTGATGAGTCTTCAGATAATTTAGCAATTGTAAGTGCATGTTAGGCTTCTTCCGCTGTGCAACAGTGACATCTGGTGGCTTTGTAAGTAACAACAAGCTTTCCCTCACTTGCTAAATCCTGGGCCCGTATTCATAAACAATCTTAATGCAAAGAGTAGCTCCTAGTGTCAAAAGTCTAAGAAAATTCTTAGATATGTGGGCGTGTACACGTAAAATTAAAGAAAAAATCCTCGTTAGGAAAAAAGTAATTCAGAAAGCATCTTAACCCTTAAAAGAGGTCTTAAGGTCAAAATTGTTAGGAGTACGGATGAGGACTTTTAAGAGGCTTAAAGGTTTCTTAGCAGAGGAGAAAATGGCAGAACAGATGAAGAGGGAGAAGAAATGTGTTGCAGACAATGGATGACATTGAGTTAATAAGACGCTATAGATCGAGCAAGGACAGGCCCAAGGCCATTCTCTTTTGCCAATGCGTAGACATCCAACGCACATGGCACCCTTTAGCATCAATATGAGATGCAGATATACACTCACCTAAGGAATTATTAGGAACACCATATACTAATATTGTGTCTGACCCCCTTCGCCTTCAGAACTGCATTAATTCTACGTGGCATTGATTCAACAAGGTGCTGAATGCATTCTTTAGAAATGTTGGCCCATATTGATAGGATAGCATCTTGCAGTTGATGGAGATTTGTGGGATACATATCCAGGGCACGAAGCTCCCGCTCTATTGGATTGAGATCTGGTGGTGACTGTGGGCCATTTTAGTACAGTGAACTCATTGTCATGTTCAAGAAACCAATTTGAAATGATTCAAGCTTTGTGACATGGTGCATTATCCTGCTGGAAGTAGCCATTAGAGGATGGGTACATGGTGGCCATAAAGGGATAGACATGGTCAGAAACAATGCTCAGGTAGGCTTTGGCATTTAAACGATGCCCAATTGGCACTAAGGGGCCTAAAGTGTGCCAAGAAAACATCCCCCACACCATTACACCACCACCACCAGTCTGCACAGTGGTAACAAGGCATGATGGATCCATGTTCTCATTCTGTTTACGCCAAATTCTGACTCTACCATCTGAATGTCTCAACAGAAATCGAGACTCATCAGACCAGGCAACATTTTTCCAGTCTTTAACGATCCAATTTTGGTGAGCTCTTGCAAATTGTAGCTCTTTTTCCTATTTGTAGTGGAGATGAGTGGTACCTGGTGGGGTCTTCTGCTGTTGTAGCCCATCCGCCTCAAGGTTGTGCGTGTTGTGACTTCACAAATGCTTTGCTGCATACCTCGGTTGTAACGAGTGGTTATTTCAGTCAAAGTTGCTCTTCTATCAGCTTTAATCAGTCGGCCCATTCTCCTCTGACCTCTAGCATCAACAAGGCATTTTCGCCCACAGGACTGCCGCATACTGGATGTCTTTTCCTTTTCACACCATTCTTTGTAAACCCTAGAAATGGTTGTCCGTGAAAATCCCAGTAACTGAGCAGATTGTGAAATACTCAGACCGGCCCGTCTGTCCCCAACAACCATGCCACGCTCAAAATTGCTTAAATGGTTAGTTCACCCAAAAAAATTAAGTCATTAATTACTCACCCCATGGTGTTCCAACCCCGTAAGACCTTCGTTCATCTTCAGAACACAAATAAAGATATTTTTTATTAAATCTGAGAGCTGGATCACTCCTCCATAGACTGCCTAAGGGACTGGCTCTTGACGGCCCATAAAGTCATTAAAGAAAATGTTTAAATATTCCATGTGCCTACAGCAGCTCAATTATAAGTTTATCGAGCGACGAGACTACTTTTTGTGTGAAAAAAACAAATAATGACTTTATTTGGCTATTCCAGTACTTCCTTAATGTCGCATGCGCGAGAACTGAGATGACGACGTTTTCTTCGACTACTTCTTGTTACCGGCTGCTCACCGCTTAGGAGCATTGCCGCCACCTACCGTATAAGAGTGATCGCGCTCCGGCTATATCAGCACATCATCTTATAAGGTAGGTGGCGGTGATACTCCTGAGCGGTGAGCAGCCGGTAACAAAAGTAGTCGAAGAAGAACGTCCTCGTCTCAGTTCTCGTGCATGCGCTTATAAGGAAGTAATGGAATAGTAGAATAAAGTCATTATTTATGTTTTTCGCACAAAAAGTAGTCTCGTCGCTTGATAAACTTATAAATTGAGCCACTGTAGGCACATGGAATATTTAAACATTCTCTTTGATGTCTTTATGGGCCGTCAAGAGCCAGTCCCTTAGGCAGTCTATGGAGGAGTGATCCAGCTCTCAGATTTAATCAAAAATATCTTTATTTGTGTTCAGAAGATGAACGAAGGTCTTACGGGGTTGGTACAGCATGGGGTGAGCATTTTGGGTGAACTAACCCTTTAAAAAGTAACAAAACACTTAACCAACTTTTTTTAGTTAATGATCTGTAAAAATTGATCTTTATTAATACCAGTCATTGAGTCAGAGTAACTTTTTTGACATTTGTTTATAAAGTGTTCTATTTCTACAATATATGGTGTAAAAACTTCTTAGTGCTGCCCTCTTCAGGTTGAACGGTGGCTACTGCAGTTGAATTTTCCTATTGGATGTTCCGCACTTCGTGACGTATGCAGGTTTCAGCTCACCACACGAGCTACGCCCTTGGCAGTATAAAAACCATCTTGATTCGTCAAAACCACTGTAGGGAGTCCGGAATTGGAATTGTGAGTATTGAAAACGATCAGGAAATAGTATTTTAGCATCTATTTCGTCCCCTCTATCTCCGCTGGGGTCTGCCCACTTTTTCAGCATTTTCAAATAATGCCAGTGGGTGGAGTCAGGCTCTGACCAGGGGTTTAGTTACCCTTTTAAATCACCTTTCCTTTCCATTCTGACATTCAGTTTGGAGTTCAGGAGATTGTCTTGACCAGGACCACACCCCTAAATGCATTGAAGCAACTGCCATGTGATTGGTTGATTAGATAATTACATTAATGAGAAATTGAACAGGTGTTCCTAATAATCCTTTAGGTGAGTGTATATATGGGCCAGAAGGCGCCTCCTCCTAGTGGTCTAACCCTAACCCTACCTGTCCAGTCAGGCTTTTATTCCATGTATGCTATATTAAAACCAACATTCAAACCACCACTTAAAAAAGAGTGGAACAATTTTTATCATTCTAAGTCAATTAAATACCTTCTTGGACAACCAACCAATCACAGTCTTCAAAAGATTGTGTCATACATAGCAACGGGGTCAACCCCGCCCCGTCTTTTCCTTACTCAGAGTTGCTCTCAGATCGGTCCCAAATCGCTCTTAAGCTAAGACTTCTACGTTAAAGTTTTTAAGCTAAATTAATCGTTTTCTGTGAGGATTCTTATGAATACGACAAGTGGGACCCTCAATGGTGCTCCATAGTATGACCTTGGCATTTGACCTGGTTTTGTTTTAAGGCCTGGTTTTATCAACTTATAATTCCACACATGTGTCTCCCCAGGTTATTTGTGTTTTCTGCATACAGCACATCTGTCACCGCTGGCATGGGAGTCACTGATCTGCGATCGAGATCTGAAGAGAGCAATTACAGCTGATGACTAACAGGCAGACAGCTGCAGAGTGGCTAATGAGATTGAGAGTGTGTGTCTGATCACGTAACTCAGAGTATGTGCGTAAAGATGAGCACACTACAAAACTGAAGCTCATCATCATTTTCAGGTACAATCAGGAAGGAGAGTAATCTAAAAATGAATGCATACAGTATATTATAGTTGCAGTGTGTTTTTGGCCTGAAACACTGTTAGTAGATGATTTAGACCAAGGTTTTTAAAGGTACAATATTCAAGATTTTTGCAGTAAAGTATCTGAATTATTGGCATTTTATAAACCACTGGCATTATTTGAAAATGCTGAAAAAGTGGGCAGACCCCAGCGAGATAGAGGGGACGAAATAGATGCTAAAACACTCTATCCTGATCGTTTTCAATACTCACAATTCCAATTCCTGACTCCCGACAGTGATTTTGACGACACAAGATGGTTTTTATACTGCCAAGGGCGTAGCTCGTGTGGTGAGCTGAAACCTGCATACGTCACAGAAGTGCAGAACATCCAATTGGAAAATTCAACTGCAGTAGCCACCGTTCAACCTGAAGAGGGCAGCACTAAGAAGTTTTTACACCATATATTGTAGAAATAGAACACTTTATAAACAGTACTAATTAAAGTGATCAAGAAACATGCATTAAGTAAGCAATAAGGTACGAGAGGCTGTGCTGTAAATAAGTAACAGCTGAAGGGCGTTGTTAGGCACGACACGAAGCGGAGTAACCCCTTCAGCCGTTACTTATTCACGATACAGCACTTGCCTCAAGTACCTTATTGCTTTTATAAAACGGTTGCTACACAATATTAAAGTAAAAAACAATGTATTAGTGCAACTTTTTTGAAGTAAAATCACTAAAATCCTTCCTTCCGCTAGAAAAAATTGTCCCTGAGTAGGGTTAGGTATGAGAATTAGAGTATCTGATTGGAACCGGGACTAACTTTTTGTTTTTCCGGAATCGTTCAAAAGTTAAAATTTCGATTCCTAGTTTTGATATTCACAGTTCGGTTCGACCGGAAGAAGAAACCGCTGAACAACACCAACGAAGAAGCGTCTACTGTAAGTGTTGGCATAACCGCAGTGTTGTGCATGAACGCGTTCAATGAACGACGTTCACTGAACTCGTTCATATCTCCATATTTTCGCCGAACGCTGAACTGAACGAATCACTTTTCATACAATGAACGCGAACGAGAGAGGCGCTCACTCTGTCAGGAATGAACGAGCAGCATGCACAGTATACGCTCACTTGAAAAGTCAGGTTTTATCTTTGACCCCCCTTTTGAGTCGCCGAATCCACCCCGCGACAGTATTGTGGTGGAGACTTTTGCTGCGTGCCAATTCGCATACTATCCGTCCTAAATAGTATTCGAAAATAGAATTAGTACGTCCCAAACCGTAGTATGTTGAAATGAGTGTTTCAAAGATACCCGGATGGTCTACTATTTCCGGTCAGAATCCGAAGTGTAGATCGGTGCACACTCTAACGGCTGATATTGCCCACAAACCATTGCGCGGTGGACGAGGATTCGGTTAGGACTACAAACACGAGTAAAAAGTGTTAAAAAACTACAGACACGGAGGGCGCGCGAGTCCCGCGCTGGTCCCACGGCTGTGTAGAGAGGTTTAGATAAACAGGTTTGAGTGATTAATTATCAGTATCTAACCGGACGAAAATGAATTTATTAAATGTTGTCCACATTATATTGCATATGTAGCAGCATTGTGAACGTTTGTAAAGACACGTTTAGCCATTACTTGTAAAATGCATCATTATATTCAAATTGCAAACACGAGGAGAGTATCTGCATGAAAGACCCACGACTGGCAGATGAACGTGCTCTGAAACGGTAGGAAATCAAATTAGATAGAATGGAGGATTTTAACTGTGACAAGATGATTGACAGGGCAGTTTACGGTGACAGGATGGACGCAGCACGCGACAGAGCCGTCCGTTAAAGATGACGTGATAGTATGTCCCAAAGCTTGCCTACTCTTTTTGCTGCACACTCAAAAGTATATACTTTTTCTTCACAAAAAGAGTACATACTTTTCAGTTAGGCGAATTGGGACGCAGCATTTGTCTATTATTATCACTGGGTATGTTAGACGAGGTCAAAGTATAGTGTGCATACTTGGCACGCACGCGAGGCAGATCTGGCCGTGCTCGTATCATCACTTATGATCTGCGCTTTTCATAACGAGTGATCTTTTGAACTAAACAGGTCTTATCTACTTGTGTTTGTGTGTCATATGAATAATAAATGCCCCATACATGGAATCAGAGTGCCTACTCTATGTTGTAAGTTAAGTTGTTCAGCTGGTACTGTAGCTGTTCATTTTCTTTAGAGAAATATAATCAGGAAGATTGTTTTATTATAAATTAATGTAAATGGCATTTTCATCGTTTACTCACTGTTTACTTCCTTTTGAAGGTGTGAAAATGTGTTGGTTGAGTATTGCACATTGAGCAGGGTAAGCCCAAGCAAATTTTACATTACAGTGCATGACTACTTTGGTCTGGTTTATAGTTACTGCCGTTCAGAATATGCTGGATTTTTGTCAGTAGACTGATCTTTTCCCCATGAACCTGAATATACCTTTTTAAAGTCCTGGGTAATTTGGTTCATGCTGGCTAAATAAAAGTTTCACTGAACATGCAGTATACCTTGATTGCACCTTATATTTTCCAATTTCTATGATGATTACACATTATTTAAGGGGTAAATATATTCTCAATCTCAACATTATTTTTCTCCTGGCTATAATAATTGTCTGTTGGTTATTGGTACAATAATTTTGATTAGTTTTGGAGTGGCAGTGATTTGCAGCTGGTAATTTTTAGATATGTGAACTTAGTTCATTTAAAAATAAAGAACTATGAATGTAAATTAGTTCATTATTATCTGTGTGAACTGAACTTTGAGCTAGTTCTTTTTAGGTATGAACTGGCACAACACTGCATAACCGTGCCAAGTCGAACATGAGTAGCTTACGTCGGCGGTCCAAAGTGTGGCTTCGCTTTTCTAAAAATAACGAAATCTCGGCAAAATGCAACATTTGTGACAAAAGGAGTATTTGTGACAGGAGTATTTCCTTCAGAAAGACTGTTGGTTAGCAAGGTTAGCTACTTTTTTTGACCCTGCCTCTTAAAAGAATCGGAATCGAAAATCGTTAGGAACCGGAATCGAAACAAGGAATCGGAATCGGAATCAGAATCGTTCAAATTCAAACGATACCCAACCCTATCCCTGAGTGTGAACAGCAACAACATTCCAATGTGTAATATGCATGAAAGCTCAAAATAAAAACAACCGCAGAACCACAGTGTTGCGCAGCGATCAATAGAAACGTTGAGTGAAGCGGTCCTAGCCGTGTTTTATCGTGAATAAAGCTCTTAACCAATCAAAATAAAGATTCAAACTAACCGTTTTATAATGAGAGATAAAGAACAGGGCATAAATGATGTTAAAGGGGGGGTTGACTGCTTTTTTTCTTTGCATGATTGTGTTTATGGGGTGCAATATAACATGTATTCGTGGTTTTTCTTTTTTTAAAGTCTTATTTTTCATAAACTTCACCTTTATTGTAAGCCGCGCTCTCCTCTGTCTCCTGAACGAGCGGTTCACTTCCTGATACTATGAAAACACTCCCTCAGAAACACGTAGTGGGCTCAGATTGGTTAGTTTGGCCCGGTGTGTTGTGATTGGCTAAACTGTCGCTCATGTTGTCCGGAAGGTTAACGCCCATTACCTTTACAGGCGAAACGTGCCTGCGGCGCTCGATCCAGATGTAAATAATGGTGTCGAACTGCAGTATCAGTGAGCCAGAATCAGACCGAGAAAGCCACGATGAAGAGAGTTAAACAGAACGTCACCACACACGCCTCTTACTAAACGTTTCTGAATAATAATTTGCTACATTTTTTAACTTTATACATGTTTATTTTACACAATAGCATCTGACTGGCAACAATAGCAACTGACTGGCTACTAATGTTATACTCAAACAGCGTTGGCAGGTTTACGTTCTTGATCAGAATCGAAAATAATGTCATAAAGCATATATACATGAAAAATACGTTTAAAACATGAGTACTTATAGAAAATTCAGGTGCATAATATTTGTACGCGTTTGTCGTAGATGCAAAATAGCATAACTCGTAGCCTAGTGGCCATAAAGCCAGCGCTGGCATTTGAAAAAAAATAAAACACAAGGCTACTTCTGGAATTATACATGCAAATACATTTAAAATGATGAAGTCTTAGCCTACTTACAGGTTGTGGCCCAACAACTGCTGACTCTGGTTTTAAAGTTGGAACTGCTTCATGTTTTAGAGACAGTTTCTTGTTGAATCCGGTGTTGAATTCGTGGAGATTCTGGAAGCTGTCTTCCGTAAAATGCGCAGCACAGAGAGCTAGATTACAATCGACACTTTCAGGAATATAATCAAACATAAATTGTATCCATTGTTGACGAAGTATAGCGTCCGTGGGAAGCTCAAACACAGAAGACCTGACAGCTGCGTGAACACAACACACTCTGACGAGTCGACGTGCCTCAGAAATATGCGCATGCCATTTTCTGCATATTCTGAGGGAGGGGTTGATGCAAATGTGTGAGTTAGTGACGTACCTTAACCCAGCTGTAGTCCCAATCGAGTAGTTTTTGTAGGCAATTACAAATACAAAAGGCAAGTAACTTTGCAGATACTGTTCATGCACCAACAGCAACATTACACACTATTTAAAATGAAAAAAGTGAAATCACAGTCAACCCCCCCTTTAAAAAGAGTTAATAAGCGTATAAACTTAATGTGGTGCTCGCGATGACGGACACACCTAAATATGCGCACAGAAAGCAGCCGCTCAGACAGAATGCGGTCCGAATTCAGTCCTCTTTTGTGTCTTTTTGAGCTTGAATGGTCAAATACACTCACAATTATGTTAAAATACCCATTATGTGAAACTTTCATACTCTAAAAGCCACTATTGAAAATATATATTTTTTATAGAATATTGCCATTTTTAATATACATCATTAGTTTTTAAATTCACGTGCCCTCATATTCTTTAATCAAAATAACTTGACATTTTTCTTTTGAACAAACTTTGTTCTATAACACGATTCTTCAAATCATGCGTCTTTCTGAAGAAGTGTGTATTACTTTTCTTGTCACTGAGTCTCCCAAGGTTTTCCACTGAGATGAATAATTCCATGTATAAAGCTAGAAACAAATAGCTTTTGTTGCCAAGGTTCTTCTGAGCAGCAGTCCAATGAGCGAGTGATTGACCCTGTGATTGTGTGATCTTCTGCAAGGACTCGGTTTCATAGAATTTCTTGAGGTTTGGAACAGATGAGAGTTTAAAACAGAAATTCAAAGAAAAACCACTCGCACTGTTTAGTTTCTTATTTTCTACTGCAGAACATGCATTTTTGTTTGTAATTTGTACATTGTAATATTCCTAAAATAAACAAACAGGAATTACAGCATAATGCCATTATAACGTCCACGAAAAAAACTTTTAGTCTAGTTCTTTTGTAAACCATCATGTGCTGGTGTTTTAAAGAACTTAGAAATCAAAATACTGACCTGATGAACTTATAAAACTTTTCAATTTTATACTCTTAAAACTAATAGTGTAAATAAACATCAATGGGACATTTAAAAAGTAGTTTGGAAAGCCCAAATAAACCTTCCAGATGCAGACACTGATTCAATTTCTTAAAATCTCATATTTTTTATTTCAAATACATAATTCACATCAGTCACAAAAATTGGTACAATCACAGGTCAATAACCTGAAATAGAATAAATATAAGAACTCTTTGATTAGTAAATGCTATTAATAGATGTGTTAATTGTAATAGTGATGTGACTATCAAAGTGTATAAGAAAACTACAGTCTATATATTAATGTCATTATTTCCAGTCATGTCAACAGCTCTTGTAAAGTCATGTTAAGTGCTAAACATTTTAAGTTATGTTTTCGTGCTTACATTTGTAGAATAATTGTGTAACGGAAGCAAGCCAGTAATCAGTATTTAGTGTCCTTGTTAGCGTGCCCATCTCCCATGCACAATATACCGCAGAACCATATGTCATAGCAGTGTAAGGACGACAGTGCCAGCCTAACGTCTAGAACCATAAATATGATATATACACACAGAACAAAGAAAAGAAGAAGATAAAGTAACAAGTTCTATCTTTGATGGATGCAACATTCTTAACATTATACGTTTATACAAAACGGCTATTCAACAATATTATTGATCTGCCGTTAGGGCGTTTCCATTACAGATTTGCGCAATACTTTATTTAACCTTTAATTACAAAATGAAAAATGAACGGTTGTTGTACTTTTAAAAAAGTTGAACAACAAAATTTTTAATCTGACCTGTAGACCAAATTCATGGTTTGTGATTTAAAGAGATACTCCACTTTTTTTTTGGAAATAGGCTCATTTTACCACTCTTCCAGAGTTAAACAGTTGAGTTTTACAGTTTTCGAATGTATTCAGCCAATTTTTTGATATTTAGAAGAATATCAGTAACCAGACAGTTTCTGGTCTCATTGACTTCCATAGTATATTTCTTACTATGGAAGTCAATGGGACTGATATTCTTCTAAATATCAGAACATCGGCTGAATGGATTTGAAACGTGTAAACCCAACTGTTTAACTCTGGGAAAGTGGTAAAATGAGCCTATTTCCAAAAAAAAAAAAAGTGGAGTATCCCTTTAAGTTGTTTTTGGCGTAGTATTATACAGACTGACCATGAGAATTGCATTCATTGAAAACTCATTTGATTTAAATTAATCATTTTTGTTTTTTCAGTCTATCATATTATTGTTGTACATGGTCTATGAAAAAAATCGTTGGTTGAGTATTAAAAGTTATTTTCAATTAAATCATATGTTTAAATACTCAAGCTTTGTTTTACTTGTTTTTTAAGCTTTGTTCAATTTACACAACAAAACAAATGGATAAATTATAATTTTAACTTTTAAAAAACTATTAACATTTGTTAATAGTACTATTAGTATAAATTAGTATATCTAGTATAAACTTCAAACTACTTTAAAAGTCAAACTAATTAAAACTTTAGACTAATATAAACTTTACTTTAAATTTCAAACTAATTTAAAATTTAGAC
>JAQIUQ010005876.1:0-72500 GCA_030378365.1 Hybognathus amarus | reverse complement strand
TTATTCTTTCTAAATGAAGAGTGTTAGTTAAGTCCTCTAACCACATCTTAGAGGTAGGCACAGTTGTGCTCTTCAATAAGATGAGGATTAGTCTCTGCAGTTATGACACAATAAGAAATAAAACACTGCTGTGCTACACTGAGTTTCCTAAAGGTCTCTGATATTCCAAGAATGATGAACACGGGTTCAGGTTCGATTAAAATATTTATGACCTCAGACATAATGTTACATATATCAATCCAAAATATCTGGACCCTTGGGCATAGAACAAAACTATGGAGGAGTGTTGCTACAGAAGAGTGGCACTTATCACACGTTGGTGATACCTCTGGATATACACTCACCGGCCACTTTATTAGGTACACCTGTCCAACTGCTCGTTAACACTTAATTTCTAAGCAGCCAATCACATGGCGGCAACTCAGTGCATTTAGGCATGTAGACATGGTCAAGACAATCTCCTGCAGTTCAAACCGAGCATCAGTATGGGGAAGAAAGGTGATTTGAGTGACTTTGAACGTGGCATGATTGTTGGTGCCAGAAGGGCTGGTCTGAGTATTTCAGAAACGGCTAATTCTGTGGGCGGAAATGCCTTGTTGATGCCAGAGGTCAGAGGAGAATGGCCAGACTGGTTCGAGCTGATAGAAGGGCAACAGTGACTCAAATAACCACCCGTTACAACCAAGGTGGGCAGAAGAGCATCTCTGAACAAACAGTACGTCGAACTTTGAGGCAGATGGGCTACAGCAGCAGAAGACCACACCGGGTTGCCACTCCTTTCAGCTAAGAACAGGAAACTGCAGGCTACAATTTGCACAAGCTCATCGAAATTAGACAATAGAAGATTGGAAAAACGTTGCCTGGTCTGATGAGTCTCGATTTCTGCTGCGACATTCGGATGGTAGGGTCAGAATTTGGCGTCTACAACATGAAAGCATGGATCCATCCTGCCTTGTATCAACGGTTCAGGCTGGTGGTGGTGGTGGTGTCATGGTGTGGGGAATATTTTCTTGGCACTCTTTGGGCCCCTTGGTACCAATTGATCATCGTTGCAACGCCACAGCCTACCTGAGTATTGTTGCTGACCATGTCCATCCCTTATGACCACAATGTACCCAACTTCTG
This sequence comes from Hybognathus amarus, assembly GCA_030378365.1. NCBI lineage: Eukaryota > Metazoa > Chordata > Actinopteri > Cypriniformes > Leuciscidae > Hybognathus > Hybognathus amarus. The sequence goes on along the minus strand of JAQIUQ010005876.1, from coordinate 71,375 downwards.
ATGGCTACTTTCAGCAGGATAATGCGCCATGTCATAAAGCTGGAATCATCTCAGACTGGTTTCTTGAACAATGACAATGAGTTCGCTGTACTCAAATGGCCTCCACAGTCACCAGATCTCAATCCAATAGAGCATCTTTGGGATGTGGTGGAACGGGAAGATTCGCATCATGGATGTGCAGCCGACAAATCTGCGGCAACTGTGTGATGCCATCATGTCAATATGGACCAAACTCCCTGAGGAATGCTTCCAGCACCTTGTTGAATCTATGCCACGAAGAATTGAGGCAGTTCTGAAGGCAAAAGAGGGTCCAACCCGTTACTAGCATGGGGTACCTAATAAAGTGGCCGGTGAGTGTATATTATGTAGTTTCTCCTTTGAGTAATGAAGTCTATGTATGATTTTAAATTGGACAAGACAATGTCTTGCGTTATCTGAGCAGTTATGTATGTTTTTAAGACTGTCTTTCCATAAATCATCTGGAATAGATTCACCAAGTTCCTCTTCCCACTTACGTTTATGATTTTCGGTCGATGGGGAATTTATTAATAAGAGATTGTTATAGACAGGGATATGAATTTACTTTCGTTGGGAGACAATTTCAGACATTCATCTAATTTGGATTGTGATTCAGTCTCAAATTCTCTTAAGTATTTTCGAACGTAATCCCTAACTTGTAGGTAGCGAAATAAGTTGTTATTCCCCAGCTCGTACTTCCTCTGTAGTTGTGTGAATGAAGCAAAGACACCTCCCACGTATAAGTCACCAATACACTGGATACCCTTTTCACTCCATGTAGAAAAAGCTCCATCTAGGCTAGAAGGAGCAAAAGTAGGATTTCTAGAGATGGGTAGCAGGAGAGAGATTGGTTTAAGATTAAAGGTGGTCTTGATTTGTTTCCAGGTACGAATCATGCTATGTATGATGGGATTGTTATTATACAGGGACTTATTAACCGCAGCCGGAGCTAGTAGGACTGCGGCAATAGAATGCGGGTGGCAGTCCTCCCACTCCATCAGTAGCCAATCAGAAATTGGCATTGATGTGTCCAACCAAAAAGTAAACATTCTAATCGCTAGAGCCCAAATTAAAGGCTTTTAAGTGCGCCTTATAGTGCGGAAAATACGGTATATTAGGTGTTATTGAAAAGTACTCGTTGAACATTACAGCAGAAGCAAATGTTTAGTCTGGTCACGTAAAATAGACAAAAAGACCTAAACAAACAGAATATACTGTAATTACCGTTCTTAGAAAGTCTTTCTTTGAATGTCGTCCTCTACCTTTACGTGTGGATTTTGATTGGCTGGCAGCCACTGCGGTCAGATCTGCAGGAAGGCCCACATACACTCCTCCATAGTTCCTGCACAACACACAGTTAGTTCTCACACGCTATCCATTATTATGGTCCTGATTCAGTCTCATAGTAATGTTTTCATGGTTTTGTATATATGATCATGCTTTCAAAAGACCGTCTAACCTTCGTTTCTCATCGTCTGGTAAAGGTTCTTCTGTCCTGCATCAAGAGAATAAAGATGAAGCCATTTTGACACATCTGTGCCCCTCATGTGACCTCTCATGTATTTTATGTCATTTTTCCTCTCTGCTCAAAAGATGCCTCACAAAAGACTCATCTAAACATACCGCATTCAGAAGCAGTTTTCATCTCAAGACCCTGTTGATGCACTCAACAGAGCAAGCCCTAGCTATTTAACAACCAGTTCAATAGATTTCAGTGCACATTCAATTTTCACAATCAAATATTTTTGTCCACTGAAAATGCAAAGGTCACCATGAAATGTAAGTATTCCCTATTCATTGTGATACATATTCTGAGCTGAAACGACTTCTCTTACAAGAGAAACTGGTACTTGATTTTGTTCATGATTGGTTGGTTGTAGTTTGCTATTGGTTCGAAAAATTATAAAATTATACTCAATTAAAAATTATAATTGAGTAAAAATTAATCAAATTAATTTCTTAAAAGTTAACCATTTAAAATTAGTAAAACTTACAACCAAAAAAAAAAAAAAACATAAATTGAAGTCACCATTATGTGCATGATCGGTGTTTATATTAGGTTTGTTTTAAAATTACGTTTTTTTCCTTCAGTGATTCTGCTTGTTAACATCACGTGTCTTCAATATTGGCAATATAAAATAAAGAGTTCTTAATTAATCTTTGACATCAGTGTGTTAGTGAGATATTTTTTTGTTAAATTTTTTGGTGTTAAATTTATTATTTTAAAATGTTAACTTTTAAGGAATAATTTGATTAATTATTACTCAATTCTAATTTGTTAAATGTAAATAATAATATTGCTTGTAATCTGTTACCACAATTTTATTGATTAGATAAAGCATATTAATTTTTTCAGTGTTATCTCTTGAGTAGGTACTTATTTTGAATAAGTAATTATTCAATGACTGCAAAAAATGAAAGTATGAATGTACTACATTCGCTATGTTGTCATTACCATGTGGCCTACCGGTGTCAGTTCGCTTCACTTGATTTTGGATGTAGCCAAGATGGCTCTGCAAGTGTCATAAAAAAAATAAAAATTTCATGGTGACGCTAAGATTTTTTAATTTTCACTCATCAAATTAAAAATGCAATTTCTCTAATTTCACCATGGAGATTTTGAATAGGATTTTAACTTATGAAATCCAATCTGAAGCTAAATTGTTTCACTCACAGTGAGCGACAAGTGTGTTAATTTTGGCTTGCATCGAGAGTGGAAACTCATTAAATATTTCACACGGAGAGAAATTATTCAGCTCCTCTGTATCCTTTTATAGATGTTAAATGCTAAAAGCACTTCAAAAAAGAAGACGCAGACTGATGTCATAACAGAAATCTGCTGTCTACACACGCTTGGGCGTTTTTCCACTGATGGCACGGTTGCCGTCTGCTGTTTTTGTCAGTAAACTGGGGGGAGGGGATCGGGGGGTAATGATTGTTGATTGGCTAGCAGGCGTTCGGACCCTCAGGGGCCCATGTGCACCACAAAAGCCACTGAACGGTTAGCAGGAACAGGCCGAGTGATTCTCCCCAGGATTCAGTGAAATGTGTCTGTGTGTATTTTGTGTTGAGCTGTTCTGTAGTGAAATCAGCTCAGCGATCCACATTTGTGCTGTTATTAAATTCTGGCGGACGTTGGTGGTCGTGACATTCATTCTGTGGCTCAGATTCGTGAATATGGTATGTTTGGATATGTCGTGAATTAAATTACTCACACATCCTTGGCAGCTTCTGGACCTGTAAGACAAAGAAGAAAGTATAATTTACCTTTTAAATCATTTAAGTTTTAGTTCAACATTAAGGAGTTATATATATATATATATATATATGTATATAATGTATGTATGTATATATATATATAATATTTTTATTCAGTGGCGGAAACAAGCTTCCATAGGAGGTAACGCAATACATGAGTTGACAACAACTCTTGTCACCCAACGATTCTATCTTGATTACGTTTTATCATGAAAAATCACGCGATAAAACGAACCGGAAATGACGTGAAACAACATGCGCGCCAATAGAGTGCCAAAGTTATGACGTCACTTTGTAGGCCAAAATGCGGAAGTGGGTTAGCACTTAGCATTTTAGCACTTCCGGTTCCCTCGCCCTAAAGTCTATGAGTTTTTTTAATGGGTTTTTGCTAAATCGCCTGTGTGGTGAACAAAGCCTCTAAATACAGTATTTTCACGTTTTGATCTATGACATAAAACACTCCAGTTATAACTTGCTTGTGTTTTTTTAACTTTATTGTGTCTGCTTGTGTTTTATAACACGCGAATATGGATGTCAGACAGAAACTAGTGCTGCAAACTGTTTGCGCGATGATTTGCTCCAGATAAAACGCAAAAAAAAAAGAAAAAGTAAGATTTACCCGGTGACCTCAACCCATGCCTTGCTCTGATTGGCTGGAGCTCATGACATCACTGAGGTTAAGTAGTGCGACAGCTAGATAGCATGCTAGATATTTTTCTGGGCCTGGCGACTTTTATGCGTCTTTAATGCTTTGTTGGCTCTTTCATACTAACAGACTGGTGAGCGTTCATCACTTTGCTAATCCTCTATGATTTGCACGTGATAAACACTCTGACCTGCCGTCGAACTTGGTCGATTTGCAAATCGGGCTTAAAATCATGTAGTGTGAACTATTGTCTGAAGCCAGTCTCCACTACAGAGAACAGATCTTTAAAGACGTTTTTGGCAATCCACAACAGTTTCAGTGTGACTGTCCTTTTATCTATTTTTATTTGTTGGAGAACATGACTTTGAAACGCGCCGCAAAAGTCGATGCAACGTACATCTGGGAATATTTAGGTTGTTAAAACTAAACAACTTCATGAAACCTTAAATCTTTCTTGCTTTAGATCTTTTTTTGTCTGTTTGTTTGGTGATGCTGGAGTATGTTTGTAAGAGGGACACGACACCGTTTTCAACTAAAAACGGAAAACTTTCATTGACAGTTTTAGCCTTTCAATTTTTTTTTACTTTGAAAGCAAGTTTCAAGTTGCAACTTAAAAAAAAAACTATATCGTTCTTCAGTGTAAATTACAGAAACAAATTTGTGAATCGGTGTTTGTTTCTTTACAAAGTGATATCGCCAACTAGTGGCCTGGCAGCAGAATACAGCGCTTTTAAGTCATTTCCGCAGTTCTTTGTGTACGGGATAATTTTGACAACGTCCATCCATTCATATACATACAGCCTTTTATTTAAATAAAACAAAATGTGTGTGTGTAGCAGTGAATCTTAATCTTTAATTTAGATTTATTTATTTTTTTAGTGCAAGAGAACCTAGAGTTTGCCAACTTTATAAGTGAACTTCTAGGGGAAAAAATGATCCCTGTATAGAAACAAAATCCCACTGTTTCGGACACACAAACCACACAGAAGAAGAAAACTATATTGACTTTTTTTAAATCAAATTCCATTTTCTATGCCTGTATTGATTTTTTTCTGGTCACAAGAGTGGTGTTTCCAGCAGTTGTATTCACTATGCATGCGCTGCAGTTCAATTCCTTGATTACAAACATTCATTTGTACAGTGACTTTTTGCTCTCTCTCTCTCTCTCTCTCTCTCTCTCTCTCTCTCTCTCTTGATCTTTTTTAAAGTCTCAATACTTAGCAGTCGTTTGACAGAATCAACTGAGGGATTATGACATATTTATAGTGTGTTTATCCTCTTTGTTTTGGAGGATTCATTCATTTATTTTTAGACTAATGCACAACCTGAAAACTCTTTCACCGTAGGCTTTTCTCAGAGTGTTTCTCGTCCTCAGCACAATCCGAGCTAAGAAACCAGGTCCGTTGTATCGGGTCTAGAAACAACCTTCCAACTTGACGTCTTACTCCTCAAAGGCAGTACACAGATTCATAAAAGAAAAATGTCTATTTACTGGCTCAGTAGTTTCTTCTATAACAATGAGAAGAAATGGAGCTTTTGATTAACTCTTATGTTCCTCAGATGTTTCTCTTGGAAAAAGATCTCAAGATACCAAAGTGTGCATTCAAAAGATCTCAATAAACTCTTAAAAAAAATAAGTGTTTTTTTTCTTAGTATGAAGAACTTTAGAAAAATTCTAAAGAACTTTTTTTCCTTTGTAAAGCATCTTTTGTTAAATGGAAAGATTCCATGGATGTTGAAGGTTCTTCATTCATGCCATATTAAGAACCTTTATAATGAGTAAGAACTCAAACATTTCTTATCAAATTCTTCTAAGAGCAAGTGATATACACATTCATTTAATAGAATCACTATGACTCCCTTTTTATGTTTTATGTTAGGAAAAAACATGAAGTTGGCACTTATGTAACTGAGATCTCCAACAAGTCTAAAGAGCATCAGTCTGAGCAACATATATCTTTTTTAGGCTACATTCTTTCTGTTTAGCAGTGATGGATGCCATTACTTCGACATCTTACCTTTTAATCATTAATCATTTTCTCTTTAAGTTAATTTTGTCTGGCTTTTTTGTCATGGTTAGTTGCAGTGAAGCACACAACAAAAGGAGTAGGAAAAAAAAACAGTCTGTAATAATAAGTCAGGAGATAACGTACACACAAATGTATTAACATTGACCATACTGGACAAAGGAAGTAAGAAAACACATGGCTTAAATACATGAGAAGCGTAATCAATGTCAAAAGGAACAGCTGTTTAGTTTAGTTTATTAATTTATAAAGCATATTAAAAAAATACAAATGTTAAAACCAAAGTGCAGTACAACAAATATAAAACAAACTTAAAGCTACACTGTGTGATTTTTACCCCCATCTAGCGGTGACCATCCAGTGAATATTAGTTTCTGATCCTCTCAATTCCGAATTTCCTTTTAACTCCTACGGTGGCCAATGTAGTCCAAGATTAACATGGCTTCCAGTTCGACCTCGTCCATGAGTGTTAACTCAAACGTAAACGCGAAAGGCGAAGCTTGAATTAACGGGTATGTCCCTCTTTGGCTAATGTACTTTCAAGATGGAGGGGCAACATGGCGACTCAACATTAGAACCCCTTACCCGTATGTATTTTCAATGGCATATTATACACTCACGAGAATACTTTATTACTTGAACAAAGTAATTAATTATACATCAATGAGCACATATATTTTTTAAAGAACTAAGTGTTTTTTATCTAAGAATAAACTACAAGAGTTACACAGTGTAGCCTTAAAACATATGTAACCAAGAAAAACAATACAAAAAGATAAATGAAAATGTTACAACCTCAAACAGAATTAGAATATAAATAAAAATGGTTCTTCAAAGAGGATTTAAACAGGGGAAGACTATTCCAGAAGAGAGGGAAATTGACTAGAAGGCCGAAGAGATCTATAGGTAGTATGCGGAGTGAGGAGATAACATCTAAAACTTTAAAAACAAAGAGCAGAATCTTAAAATCAACATGGCGAGTATTATGTGCTCATGTTTTCTAGTGCCAGACAATAGTCTGGCTGTCGCATTTTGCACCAATTGCAACCCTTTCAGAGCTGATTTAGGCAAACCCAGATAGATTGAATTACAGTTACCTAATCTTGATGTTATAAAGGCAGCAATTACAGTTTCAAGGTCTTTCATAGCATCCTGATTTTAGCAATTGATTTTAACTGAAAGAAACTTCTTTTCACAACAGCACTAATCAGCTTTTATAATCAGATCGAAAATATCCCCAAGGTTTTTAACACAGTCGTGTACATTGGAGCTTAGTAACAATGCCAGAAGACACAGCTGTTGGGCCAAAAACTATTCCTTTCAGTTTTATTATTATTTAACTGTAAGTACATCTATAATTTAATGTCTTGAAGAAATGCAAACATATTAGACAAAGGAGTGTTTAAAAAATAAAGCATGTCATCAGCATAAAGATGATGTGATAATTGTGTTTCTGAAAAATATGAGCGAGTGGAAGCATATATAAGGCAAAATGAAGAGGACCCAGAATAGAGCCCTGCAGAACACCTTACACTCTAAAACATGCTGGGTTGTTTCAACTCAAATTTCGGTCAAATATAGACAAACCAAAATGTTGGATTAAAAATATAATTTTAAAAAGTACAGTTGAAAGTGAAAGTTTAAGCTGGGTTAAAATTCTAAATTACATATAACCATTCTAATCTGAAAAATGAAGCCTACCGGGAAGTGCAAAAAACTGCAATACATGTAAAATCCACTCTGAGGCCGGTCCCAAAAGGGAGCAAATATCCATAGACCCCCCATGTTAAAATGTCCGTTTTCACAGCATAAATTCATGCTTTTACAGTTTGGTCCCATGGACTTTTATTGTATTTTTCGAGTAGGTTCCGAGTACCTGACAACTGTGAGGGGTGAATTTTTTGCTAATTCGTTAGTTTAGATGGTATTTAGATATAAAATGTATGACAAATAAGGGCGGTTAACTTTGATTGACAGCTGATCATGACTCGGTCATGATCTCCATGATACAACACATCATACAATCACAGTGCGCATAGCTAACCCAATACACTCGGACATTCTCTGCTTCCACGTCCATTGGAATGCATTGCAGTTAGTCAGTTTTCTTTCGTTTTTTTGTTTTTTCTTGTTATTTTAAGTTTAAAATGGTCAAGCGGTGTGCATGGAGTACATGCAACTCCGACACTAGGTATGCCGAGAGGCTGGGCGACGGTGTGTATTTTTTTACTCTTTCCCAAGCCACATTTCAACCGAGATAAGTGTCTGCTCTGGATTAAGTAATGCGATTAAGCTATGCAGACCACAACACCAACACAACACAAACAAGGATGTCTACATCTGTTCTAAGTTAAATCAACAACGTATTTGAACGTTATCTTTAAAATCTCTAACGTTAGCCTAACATTAGAAAACGGTAACGTTATAGCTTCTAGCTGCGTTGTACATCATGTCACTTATCTTCAATAACGTATCTGTAAATAACCGAGATAACAAACGTTAACAATGTTGTGCTGAAATAATTCATGTAGATACCGTAGCACCAAACGGTGATAGCAACGATATGCGGTTTATCACGTTTACACTTTGACCTGTAAATTCTTGCCTGGTGCTGAAGCTTTTCATCGACCTTCTCAACAATAAAATTATTAATATAACCCTCCAATGCATAGTTAAGGCCCTTTAGGTGACTTCAAGATGATATGTAATCTTTCTGTCACCGAAAATCATCAATTGCCTCCCTTAAAATGTCTCTTACTGCCATAGTGCCTGTCCCCGAATGTAGACTGTTTGTCCAAATAAGTGGAGGGGGCGTGGCTTAGCCATAGGTCAATTGGCACTCATGTCCTCTAGAGCTGATCGTCTCCAAAGTCGTTTCAGAGAAAGTGGCGTCAGTGACTTTGGAAAGGTGTTCTCTTCACGGATGAATCCGGTTTTCACTGTACAGGGCAGATGGCAGACAGCGTGTATGGCATTGTGTGGGTAAACGGTTTGATGATGTCAAAGTTGTGGATCGAGTGTCCCATGGTGGCGGTGGGGTTATGGTATGGGCAGGTGTATGTTATGGACAATGAACACAGGTGTATTTTATTGATGGCATTTTGAATGCACAGAGATACCGAGACGAGATGGCCCGTTGTTTTTTAGGGGTGGGGAAAGAATCTAATTCTGAATTGATTCACAAATGTCAAAAATCTGATTTTTAAATTTATGCATGTCCAGCATACTCACCGGACATGTCACACGAGCATGTTTGGGATGCTCTGGATTATACGACAGCGTGTTCCAGTTCCTGCCAATATCCAGCAACTGTAGATATCCAATGAAGAGTGGACCAATACTCCACAGGCCACAATCAACAATAGGGTTGGGTATCGATTTGAATTTGAACGATTTTGATTCCGATTTCGATTCCTTGTTTCGATTCCGGTTTCCTAACGATTCTCTGATTCCGAATTCTTTTAAGAGGCAGGGTCAAAAAAGTTTAGCTAACCTTGTTAACCAACGGTCTTTCTGAAGGAAAATACTTCTTCTGTCACAAATACTCCTTATGTCCCAAATTTTGCATTTTGCCGAGATTTCGTTATTCTTAGAAAAGTGAAGCCACACTTTGGACGCGCCGACGTAAGCTACTCCATGTTCGACTCGTGCGGTTATGCCGACACTTCTGGTAGACGCTTCTTCGTTGGTGTTGTTCAGCGGTTTCTTCTTCCGGTCGGCGGACTGTGAATATTGAAACTAGGAATCGAAATTTTTACTTTCGAACGATTCCGGGAAAAACTAAAAGTTAGTCCCGGTTTCCAATCAGATACTCGATTCTCGATACCCAACCCTAATCAACATTTTTCATACTCCCCAGACCCCTTCACTACAGTAAAACTGCACATTTTAGAGTAAAGCCCGACCGATAAAGGATTTTGAAGGCCGATACCGATACAAATATTTTTGGGTTTTAAAATCCGATATTCCGATATATCGGCCGATATTTTTTTATTTACATTTTTTTTAGAAATCAGCAAAAAAACATTAACATATTTCCCTAACATTAGTTAGCTTTTTTACTAAAATAATATGATAATGCATTTTAAAAGAAACTTTCTTTTTATTGTAACAACAGAACAGACTGATGATAGTGGCATTAGCTAGCTTTGTGGTTAGCTAGTCTATGATGAGCTATAATTTAGCAATGGATAACGTCATACTGCAAATTGTAAAACATACATTTTCAATATAACAGGCCAAGGAGAGATCATATGTCTCATTGCTATAACTGTCACGCGCTATCAAATAAATACTTCATTCACATTGTCAAAAGTTAAAAGGACAGTCAGTCAACTACACTGTAACAACGTAACGTAACTATTACTAGCTAATTCCGCTTCACTCTTGGCTTATTTAACAGCAGCAAAACTGGACATGATAGTCACAAATTTGTCATGCTTATTTGAGTTAAGAGAACTGATGGGGATGATCTTTTAATTGTTATTCAAGAAATGTATGTCTCGTGACCAACTCAACGAGTGTTGCCAACAGGGACGGTGTAGAGTGCCCTCTGGTGGACAAACTATACAACTTCAACACTTATGACATGGTTCAAGCGTGTTTTCATTCGTTTTTATTTTATTTTTGAAATATTCATTTATCTGGCCATTATAACTTCCGATACCGATATTTTGGAAAATGCCAAATATCGGCCGATAATATCTGGTCTGCCGATATATAGGTCTGGCTCTATTTTAGAGTGACCTTGTATTGTGGCCAGCCTAAGGCACACCTGTGCAATAATCATGCTGTCTAATCAGCATCTTGATCTGCCACATCTGGATTATCTCGGCAAAGGAGAAGTGCTCACTAACACAGATTTAGACAGATTTGTGAACAGTATTTGAGAGAAATAGTTATTTTGTGTACATAGAAAAAGTATTAGATCTTTGAGTTCAGCTCATGAAAAATGGGGAAAAAACAAGTGTTGCGTTTATATTTTGTTCAGTGTATATTAGGAACACAGCAGGCAACCAGAGGAAACCAAAACATCATAATGAAACAGAGCATAGCTGTTACAGTCTTCTTGTATCCAGTTTGCATTTCAATGAGAAATGCTGATTACCAATAAAGCATTTTGAAATTAAATTCTCTGCACATTTAAATTCATTCACTGCTTTTGACAGCTGAGTCATCTACAGCTGTTCTCGCATCTGAATTTTCAACATCCAGGCTTGTTCATGTAACATGTATTGCTAAAATATTGATCTTTCATAGTAGGACAATGAGGACACATAATGGAGCTCTCAGTTATGTTACAGATAAATATTAATGTTTTTTTCTCCTGTAAAAAGACACAAAAAGTAAGAGTACTAAACTACAAAGGTTTCATACGGCTTTTTTGTATCAGAAGAGCCATTTTTGGTTCCCATAAGAATCTTTCAAACCCATTTTCCACTGTCACTGAACAGTTCTTAAAATAACTATTTTTTCTTAGTGTGAAGAAGATTTTATTAATTAAAGATTTTAAAGGTTCCATGGTATTTTAAAGTTTCTTTGTGGAACCATCACAATAACGACAAATATTTGAGTTCATATTGAGATCTCTGGACTTTTGATTCGGACTTTGGTCGGATACAAGCAGTTTAAGATATCTTCTAAACCTCTAGGGAAAAGTATAGAAACGATTGAGAAGCTCAAGATTTTTTCTTTCCAGCGTGTGCTGCTCACACGCGTCTCTCTCTCTCTCTCTCTCTCTCTCTTCTCTCTCTCTCTCTCTCTCTCTCTCTCTCTCTCTCTTCATCAAGTCTATAAGCTCAGATATGACCTGAATACATATTAGATGTGAGGGATGAAATCTCCATGACTGATGTTCAGATCCTTCACTTAGAGACTAACGGAACATTCCTCCACATCAGCTTCTACTAACAACAGAGGACACGAGGTCCCAAGCAAGTACGGAACTTCATCGGGCTCCCACACTGAACTTTAACTTCCAGAAATCAAGTGTTTAAGGGCAAAACAAAGCGCACGCGCTAGAATCCACAACATGACACGTTCCATTGATAAAAAGCAGCGCGCGAGTAAGTGAGCCACACACACACATCACCTCCTGCAGTCGTGCTGGTGGCAGAGGAATTTCCACATCCCATTTTGACATGTACACACAGCTTTCTTCCGTGTCTGCTTTCAGAGGACGGATGGAGTGGAGGACGGATGAGTGAAGGACGGCGCTGATGTGATGCACGAGCTCCCTTGAACACAGCCTCTATCATTCTGCAAGAGAGAGAGAGATGACCTCACATGATTCGTCCTCTCCTCCACCCTGATAGAGTTGCCGTGGTAACAGAAGGGGGTGTGGCCAACCTCCAGTTGTACACAGAGTAACGGTGTGCAGGAACTCTGTCCAAAACAGTATGTATGATTAAAATGAATAAACATAATACTAAAAGTAAAAGCAATTAAATAATGGGATTATTAAAATGTGTAAATAAATAATAAAATCAGTTCAAATTTAATAAAACTAAACAATAGAATGCATTTTAAAAAAATCATTTACATTTATAATTTATTTAAAATATATGACAATTTAATATTTGAACGAAATCACAATACAACCAAAGCAATAAACAGCAAGCTATAATGTAATACAATTAGTCAAAAGACTTAATTAATGTTTATAATAAAAAATATAACAGTCAGAAACTGCAAAAAACAATTAATAATAAACATTAAAAGTAATAAATATGTAATAAAAATATAATCTAATGAATCTATCTGTCATCTCCTTTTTAGGAATTCTACTTAGATATTGTGTGGACTGGGCTGATGACAAATGGTGGACACACAGATGTTCGTTTCTGAGTTTAAAGGTCTGGGATCATGAGCTCTTAGCCTTGAGGTGTTCACAAAGAGATGTTTGTTATGACAGAAGTAGGAGCCTCTCTGTGGCCGCTGGAGTCTATCATCCACTGCTGAACTTTCTGATGATCTGTGGCACATGATCAAACTCTGGACAAAATGGGAGTTTCTATTAGAAGTTCTATTAGGACTACTGTGAACTGAGAATTATGTTAAAATCTAAATGAAAAACATAGAGATCAAGAAAATACTAAATGCAGAACTGATTTAAAATGTAATAAAAATTATATAAAATCTATTTTTTTTGTCAATGAAAAATGTATATTTATATAGACCGTAAATAAACCCGTAATAAATAAACAAATGTAAATAAACGCATAAGTAAATAAGTAGTTACAAATAAGTAAATAAACAAATGGAAAAAATAATAATATGGCATTTTCAAAAAGTGACAATGTACCAGTCGGTACCAGTATAGTCCAGCAGAGGGTATTGTGGGATAGAAGTTAGGAAACTTTCCAACCCCCAAAATCAACACTTTATCTTTGTTTTGAGTTCCAACTAGTTTTTAATTACAATATAAATTATTATTATTTATGCTTTGTGTATTTTGAAGCAGAGTAAATGCCCAGTATGAAGATGACTGCATTCCCCAGCATGCACCCAAAGCAGTTCCAGTTCGTATTGAGCAGCTGCATGCTGGGAAATGTAGTCCTCATCCTTGTATTCCATTCTCACTGTCTCCGACGCGAAAGATGCCTGCCGTACACCACAAATTATTACTCGAGGAGGCCCTGCAGGACAGTCCGCAGGTAAACATTTGTTTACTGGTTCTTTGTTCAATGTTTTAGCACTCATAACTATTCGGTTTAGTGTGTTTTGGGTTGCAAAACTGATGCTACGCTGTCGAGACGCGCGCGTTTGTCGTTGGTCGCAGAGCATATGTGCAAGCTAATCTGAATTAAACATCAATTTAAGTACACGGTTAAGTAGAGAATCACCTCAGTTCGTTAAGTTTATGTAACTGCTTGAAAAAAGGTTCAGCGTTTTTTTATTCCTAGATAAGAGCCACATATGAGACACATCTATGTATGTTGATCATATGTTTATAAATGTGAGACGCGCGTCAAACGTATGTGCGTCTGACAATACAGTCGTGCGTCTTATTTTCGCCTTTGGTGCTTTAAAGCTGTAAATGTTTTGCTGGCAGTGGTGTTGTGAATGGAGAGGCCTGTATGGGAGGATTGAGATGTTCGTGTAGTTGGTCAAACCCACAGAAGTCATGATCCTGATAACATTAGATCACATATGCTGTATAAGATCTATTAAATATATATTGGTATCAGTACTGAGACATCACTGGCAGATATGAAACAACAACAAATAATCAGAGACGTCAGATCAGCATGTGAAACATAAGGTGAAACACACAAAAAACATTGATGTAACACTGTACATTGTTTTGCAACCGGTTTTTGATTATTATTAGCTGTTAAAAAATCATAATTAGGCCTGAATTTGCATGCATTTCAAACTGTGAAGCCACTCCTGCATACTTGTGATATTCTCAGTGAACAAATAATTTACTTTATATGCAGAAGGTATGTGTCTGAGTCATGTCCCATAATGCTATGTGTTTGAGATTATGCACCCATAGATGTCTCCGCCCGGCCAGTCACTTTGTTTGCATTGGAAACACACCTGAGAAGTCTGATCTGATCCCAGACAGAACACACCTGTGGATACACCCAGCATGCTGCACTGAATGCCGAGCGCATTTAACACTGTGTGAATATCGAGTGTTTACTGGCGTTTGTGTTTTCTGTGGGGCAGACGCAGGTCCTTGCTCAGTGTGTTTGAAGAGGATGCAGGCACGCTCACTAACTACACAAACCAGCTGCTCCAGTCTATGCAGAGAGTGTTTGGAACACAGGTACACACACACACACACACACACACACACGTTCACATTCACTTCAACAGTTGACCCAACATAAAAGTGAAATTTACTAGCCTATGTCTAAACAAATATTCCGTTTATTGATCACGATTTATATCTGTGCATGGTATTTTAAAGAAAAAAGTTTGCAAACTGATTTTTTTTCTGCTGATGTCATCAAGGCCTCTGGGGTGGGGGTAAATATTAACCAATAGTATCACAACATCTACAATCCAATCAAATCCTAACTCAAAGGCCAACCCTGCGTTATTTTCAACTGATTATGTTGTTATATATTGAAATATGGCGCATTTTAAATGTCAAAGAGTTACAAAAATGTACATAAACCCAAAATTCATGACAATTATCCCCTCAAGCCATCCTAGGTGTATATGAATTTCTTTCTGCCAAACACAATTAGAGCTGGATTAAAAATACCCTGGCTCTTCCAAGCTTTGTAATAGGAGTGAATAGAGCACTGGCGTAGGAACTGGGGGGCGGGGGGACACACGTGTGCGGCATGTGTCCCACCCAAAAAATTAACTGTACAGTTATATTAAGTATTTATTTTGTATTCTTATTCTTATTATTTATTATTATGTATATATCATTATTGCGTGACATTTGTGTCAATAATCGTCAAGCACAGGTGACTTCGCATAGTGGGCCCCAATTCAGACCACCACTGCAAGTACCACATCACCAAACTGTATGTTACTATTATGGTGGTGGGATAGACGTTGATTCATAGTGGCCAGTATGTCCTCTCCCCCCCACCAATGTCAAAGACATTCCTACACCCTTGGAATAGAGGCTGAGTTTTTAAAGCCCAATAAAGTGCATCCAAAAAATTTGCTGAAAAATATCCATATTTATTTATAACTTTATAAACTATAATGACTGACTTCCGAAAATGGCCATACGTGAGTCTAGTTCCAGCGAAGTGTGACCTCTGAAATGATCATTTTCATTTTTCAAGTGAACTAACCCTTTAAATGGATTAAATGTAAATATATTTTATAAAATTGCATTATATTTTTATAAATATATTTTTATGATCGGATTATTTTATTTTATGAATATATTTCCAAACAGGAAATAATTATATGAAATCTTCATACATATTTATAAACCCTTAAAATTCTAAGTATGTAAATGTGAATTTATAAATATTTATTTTTACATCTAAATATGTAGATATTACTCTGAATACATTAATGCAAATGGGTCAAAGACGTGACGCTTGCTCTCTCTGTCGCACTTAAACTTTTTACCAATTAATAAACATTAAATTGAATAAAATTATAACATGTATGTCTACCACCTCCCTTATACATGTGCCCACTCTTATTTCTTTAAAAATAATTGGTTTATTGGCATTTTCTGCCACCTGAAGTGTGAAAACATCATGTGGGGCGACCGTTCCGGCCTTGACTTCTGTTTGAACAACTGGTTTTAAATCAAACTAAAATAATTTAAATATAATCCTTACCCTATTTGGCATAATTTTAAACTTGTTTTCCTTTGACAAAGTTATGAAACATTTGTACACACATTTCAATCATAATAAAACAAAGCAAATCTTGTTCCGAAGATGTTCATTGTCTAAAATATCATTCTGGGCGAGCCATCAAGAAAATACAAATAAGGGACTTATATTTCTAATTATCATCTCAAAGAGGATGTTGCATAGCCAAACCATGGCGTAGGTCCCACAGAGACAACTAGCAGGTGAGTAGTCAACTCTCTATTTTTAGAGACCAATCTCTTTAAAACTGCTGCAGTGTATGCTGCCGACATTTTGAATATATCATATGTGGGCTTACCGACCTAAAACTGTAATTATTAGTTTTACTCAAATCTTTATTTTTAAATTTGTAATTGTAAATTTGTCAGTGATATGTGATGAAAGAAGCTAGCTGGTCTCAGAGCTAGCATTAGCCTGTTCATACTCTATTAAACTTGTAAATATCATCTGGTAACTGAGCATCATGTGGGTGGTCGCCACTGATTGCTTAAATTATAGAAAACACATATCATGTATGTGTAGTTCTTTATGAAATGCTTTTCATTTCATTATATGCATTTCAGTTGTTTCAAATAACTTTTCGACATTTCACCACATATTTTTCTAAATTTCAATAATTTCCATCCTACTTCATATAGGACAGCCTACTTTTTTCCGATTATTATGTTTTTTATCAGAGAAATGTGGATATTAAGCATTCATTCTACTTTTTCCAATTCTTTTTAACTCTGTGTATGTTTAAATATGCTCTCTTCTTTAGTATGGCCCCACTAACAAGCAAAAGAAAAGACTGCTCCTGACAGGCAGCGGAAATGCTGTTCAGGGTTCTCTGCAGAATGCTGATGTTCAACTGTTAATGAAAATAGTAATGAAAAGGCAAACATTGTATGTTTAAGTGATTAATGAAATGAAAATGAAAAGGAAAATGCTGTTCAATGTTATGTCCAAAGTGTCTAATGCATTAGTATTGAAAATTGTAGATTATGGTCATGTGTCAAATGAAATAGAGAGGTTAATTTTATGAAACGTGTCAATTAAATTATATGCCTATTTATCATAAATTTCATTAAATATGCTGATTCTTCATAAAATTTCATTAATGTGTTTTAGATTATCAAAATCATTGAATAGCTTTATTGCCTGCTGTTTTTCATTATGTGGGCTGGTCACTTGTTGGGGTAACCAACCATATTCCAATTCTGCAGTAAGATTAAAAAAATAATGTCTGTCCATTTTGATTGAAATATAATTCATTGGTATAACATCAATAAGTGGATACTATATCTACACATTTTTAAATCAGTTTGATGGATTATATGAGTAAAGAAAATATGTAATTGCTTTACTGAGGTGACACTGCCATTATAGATAAAATATATTTAACATAATTTGCAATAAATGAAAGGACACATGAGTATATATTTTTTAAGGAACACTCTGCCTTTTTGGGACTTTAGCCTATTCACCTTATCCCCCTGAGTTCATACATACCTTTTTCATCTCTGTGCATGCTATAAGTCTGTTTCGATGCACCCACCGTGTAGCCTAGCTTGAGCACAAAGACTGGATGTAAATGGTTGCAGCTAGCATATGTAGTGAAACTTCTATTCTTCGCGATATACCAGGAGACTCTGTGTTATCTTTAACAAAGAAGTTCATTATTGCGTCACTGTAGTCATCTCAAGGATAGTCTGATGTAAAAGAACCTTACATTCTGATTTATACATTTCAAAGAGGGAGGGATTACATGAGGCTGGAGACACTGAGACAAAGCAAATGCTAATGCATGTGACCCTGGAGCCCTCCAAGGCAAATGGTCTCAGAGCAGGTGAAAACTTTTAAAGATGAATTTTCACACAAGAGACGAGAAACAGGAAAGATAAACTTTCCCGTGTAGTCAAAAGACAATCAGGAGGGTCACACTGGGAATTCCTAATGGTTTCAGACTTTCTCCATTTAAAACATCAAATTAAACATATTAGTAAAATTTGTAATCTCACATTTCCCCTCTTGAGAATATTAATAATTCTCACAATAAGTACAAATTTAAACAATTAAAAGTTCACTCTTGTAACTTTTGCTAGTTACAGGCACATAAGATCATGTTCTGTGTTTGCTTTTTTCTGTAATTGCGTGCTGGCACAGAAAACAAACATGCAATTAGGGTCTGTGAAGTTCTACGGGAGAATTAACTTCAGTCATCTGGAGTAATTTTTTTGCTGAAAGATCAAGACTGTCTGGTTGGAACATCATGTTTGTGCACAAGTGAGTCAATGCAGCCATCTTCGGCTGTGGCCTGCAACGTTTCCAGCAAAACAAAAAATCTGTAGTCTTCACTTTGTGCGATGTCTTGATGGTTACTACAGTCTTGATAATGTTGATGGAAGACTGAAGGTTCCGTAAGGTTCTCTTTGTTGTGTATTTTTTTTCTTCTTTACTTTGGTGATAGTTGGCTCGGCAGTGGGTCTCGTTGTTTTATGGAAGTGGTGTCTTGTCTGTGTTATCTGGCACAGAGGAAGACAAAAGACAGGAGAGCAGTATTTCTTCAAAGACAATGGTTGTATCCTGCTGAATAAACACTGAGTCTGCTATTTTTCCCTCTTTCCCTATTCCTTAATTCTTGACACCTAAGAGAAACCAGTGAGGTGAGGATTGACTAAATGGATGGGGAAAAACCTATGAAGGAGTCTTTATCTAAAGGGTTGGCCCCCAAAGCCTGTTGCATTTGGTTCTTCCCTTGGCTCCTCACTGTTTCGTGTCCTGATCATGTCCCTGTGAGTCAGAACTTTGCAGAACACTTTTCAATGTGACATATGAGACCAAGTTTTTTCTTCATTGACAAAATACTGCCGATCAACATCCCTTGATGGGGCACATGCCACTTAGGCTTGACCTGTCCTGTGACTTGTGTACTTTGATCTGCATAACCCAATCATGAGTTATTTCTCCTTCATCCTCTAACAAAACATCAGTCATTGTAGACATCATACGTGAGAATGGGTGAGGGTCGTTAAACCAATTTCCCAATGGGAAAAGGTGACAAAATTGACTGTTGCTTGATTCATTAGTGCTACACTGCATGTGGACCAGTCCCCCAAAAGAAAGCTGAGACAGTCACTTTCCTTTTGTTCTGTTAAACAAACTTAAGTCTTTTATCTCTGTTGTAAATTACTGGGGAAATTAAGCACTCACAGCCCAAATGGTTAACACCTCAAAAAGCTGCCCAAGTTTACTGGCGTGGAGAATGGCAGCTTCAGAGTAGCAAGAAAGCTGAGAAAAAGTTGGCCAAAAAGGTTGACTTCTCTAAAGTTCTTTCTGCTTTTTCTACACTCTCTACTCAAATGTCCTGGCTGACCACAGTAATAACACCTGCCCTCTCTCTTAGGACATTTACGTTTCTGTGGATTTTCTGTGCTGACCTTAAAAGAGGCTGCTGCAATTTGTACTCTTGTCTTTACATCAAAATCTGTATCCCAAGCAGTTAACCTGTCTAGGTTACTTCTTAAGGTTCCAGTTTGCCATGTCACTTCTAAGAAAGGCAACACATTTCTTTGTTCTGACAACAGCCCATCAAACCATGCGCGAACTAATGGACCGTTGTCATCTAACACTTTTTCTGAAGTGTCCGCTATCCCACTATGAGCAGCTGCTGTCTGACAGAATGTTTCTGTGTACTCAGTCACACTTTCATCCTTCTTTTTCATACACCTAGTAATCTTTGACCAGTCCATCTTGGGTCCTAGGATATTCTTTAGGATATTCAAAACACCTTCTCTCAATTCATCTTTTCTGGCATTTTGCAGTTCAGAAGCAACAGCAGACTCCAAACTGTTGAATTCAGATTCAGTTAGAATTTGAGACATTAGCTGTGTGACTTCTGTTAAGGACATGTCGTCAGAGACGCATTTTACTGATCAAAGCTCTGCTAAATTCAGTGAACTGTGTGCGTGCTAAGGGTAAGCTCTGGGACAGACGCTCAATGTCTCTAGGTCGTAAATTTGCATTGCCTGCTTGTAACTGCAGAATGAGGGTTACGGATTGAACAATGCCAATGTTTTTTACCCTACTCTGAGTCTTTAGTCTTGCTCCACACACTTCAATTGCATTTATATGCTTATCAGTTAGTAATGGGAGGTCTACATCTCTTTCAAAGAATGCTTGTAAATCAGGATAATTTTCATCTGAATGTTGGTCTTCAGAGTTACATTTGGTTGAGACCTGCTTATGGCTCACCTTTGTCTTGAAACAGGACAATTGAGTCTGCAATTGTTTGTTCTGTTGATTTAACTTAGCAATACACCTAGCTTGTTCTTGTGCAATGGATAAGCTCAATTCTTTGTGACAACAGATAATGGCCTTCACATTGTTCTTGCGAATACTTGCTCCTAGCACTTTCTTACAATCTTCAATAGACCATACTTTTTCTGGGTTAATGCCAAATTTCTTTGTCAAATTCAATCTGACGGACTGAGTCACTATGGAGTCAATATGTTTTCCTGAACAATGACTTAAATTCGCTATCTGACCACAATGGAGTGGCAAGGCCACTTTTCTCAGTTGTAGGAATCAACCTAGCATTTTTCCTAACCATTTTGTGAGTTTCTTTGTTACCACACAAAACAACTAACTTTCTCTGATCAACAGATGCTACACTTGTTTACACAGATCGACCGTTGTAAAACCTTCTTTGACAGAGCAAAGGAAATCCACACTATTACTAGCACTTTATGCTAATCTTCCCTGCTTGTACAGAGGATCAAACCTTCATCTCTAAAGTAACTTTTTAGAGGGTAACAACACAAAATAACAAAAACAATACAAACTATTAGCATGTTACGCTAATCTTCCCTGAAAGAAAATGGAAAGGATCTTTCACCTTCCAAAACTTTTAGAGGATGACTACAAATAACTAGCACTAAAAAATGCTAATTCTTCTCTGTGAACAGAGGTTATCACCAAATATTAACATGTAATGTTAATCTTCCCTAAGTTTAGAGCAGGGGTTCTCAACTCCAGTCCTCGTGACCCACTGCTCTGCATATTGTGTATGTCTCCCTTGTTTAACACACCTGATTCAGATCCTCAGCTCGTTCAGGATAGACGTTAGAGTCTATCCTGAACGAGGATAGACTCTAACTATGTGTCTTTGAAGCGCAGGCCTGCCTATACCACGGTGCCCGTCCTTGAGCTGGGAGTAGATAATCTGTTTTGGCAGTCGACTATTGTCCATTCTACTCAGATGGCCAGCCCATCTTAGATTGCGCTGGATTAGTGTTTCGTACATATTGGGTGTGTTGGTTTTGTCTAGTAACTCTTTATTTGATATATGGTGCCACCATTTAATGCCTAGAATTTGTCTCAGGTGTCTCACCATGTAGGCATTGTGTGCTTGGGTCATGTAAACTGTCCAAGATTCTGCTCCATATAGAAGAACTGGGAGCACAATTGCACGATATACTGCACATTTAGTCTTTATGGTGAGGTCTTTGCTGGACCAGACTCTTTCTTTTAGTCGGCCGAATGCCTGCGAAGCTTTAGACTTACTTAGGTATAATTCCGCATCTAGTTTGTTGTTGTAGGTGACTATTGCCCCGAGATATTTGAACTCTTTCGACCGAGGTTAGATTCTACGCCTCCAATCTGGATGTTGTTTTGGCTACTTTCGTCCATGCCTGGGGGTGGCTGGAACATTATTTCTGTCTTCTTTATATTTACCATGAGTCCATAGGCCATTGCTGCTGTGGCAAAGTGTGTGATAATATCCTGTATATCCTGATGTGAGTGGGCGACGAAGGCAATGTCATCTGCGAACATAAGTTCCCGGACAAGGAGAGGTTTAGTTCTGACTTAACGATTTGAACTGATTTACGTTGAAGAGGTCAGCTCCTGGCCTTGTCTGCATCATCACACCTTTATCGGCAATCTGCAAAAGCACTAGTTAGGACTGTGGTAAGAAAGAGGGAAAACAAGGTTGGCGCTAGAACACATCCTTGTTTCACTCCATTTAGCACAACAAAGTTTTCAGATATTTCCCCCTTCATGCTCACTGAGACCTTCATGCCATAATGGAGGGAGGCGATCAGGTCAGTGAACAGGTCAGGGCAACCAATTTTATGCAGGATCTTCCATAATATTTCTCTGTGCACTGTATCGAAGGCTTTAGTAAAGTCTACAAATACCATGAAGAGAGGCCTATTCTGCTCAATGCACTTTTCCTGTATCTGCTTTAGGGAGAAATCATGTCTACCGTTCCTCTACCTGGTCGAAAACCACATTGGGCCTCAGGAAGGATCGTTTCAGCGTGGGTTGCTAGTCTGTTAAGGAGAATTCTGGCAAATACTTTTCCTGGGATAGAAAGAAGTGAGATGCCTCGATAGTTCCCACATGCACGTCTGTCGCCTTTCTTAAAAAGGGTAATCAGTTGTGCGTCCCTCCAGTCCTGTGGGATGGATTGGGAATCCCATGCTGCAGTTATGATCTTGTGAAGTGCAACAAGTAGTTTGGTGCCACGTTGCTGGATTATCTCAGGATGGATTCCGTCAGCACCTGGGGCCTTACCACTACTTAGCAAATTCACAGCTTTATGGACTTCATCAATGGTAGGGTGGGCATCCATCCATTGCTGAATAGGTGCTTGAGGAATACTATCCGTCACATGTTGGTCGACATCTGTGCGGACATTTAATAGACTGCTAAAGTGTTCTGTCCATCTGTTCATTAGGTCCTGCTTTTCACTTAGTAGGGTTGTATTATCACTAGCGAGAAGTTGATCGGGGTAGTTGACCCACGGACCCCATACTGCTTTCATGCTCTGGTAAAATTCTTTTGTATAATTCATGTCTGCCAATTGTTGTAGCTCCACTGCCTTTTTTTGTCCACCAATCATTTTTCAGCTCTCTGCATCTTTCTCTTTACTAGCTTGGAGTGCTTCCTGAGTTCTGCTGTGGCCGATCTGGTGTTTCTATTCAGAACTTTGTTTCTTTCCTCATTTCTTGTTTTTATGAGTTTGCTGAGCTCCTCGTCATTCTCATCGAACCAGTCTTCGTTTCTCTGGCGTGTCGATCCCAAGTGTCGTCTTTGCGGTCTCATAGACGACAGATCTGAATGAGTTCCAAGTTTCATCTATAGAGACTGTAACGGTTGGGTCCGTCAGTCTTTCATTTAGAGCTGCTTTAAGAACAGCTTCTGGGTTAGGTGATTTGACACTGCGAGAGCGACACCAGCCTCACATCTTTGCCCTGATGGCTTCCCACTCCAGTATATTGTGTAGCCGCTTTCTTCCCGAATGCTGCCTGATTCAGGAAAACGTACCTCGCTCAGAGCCGCAATGTCTATCTTGTATTTCAGTAGTTCATGAGAGATTATAGCTGAATGTCTCTCGGGTCTGTTAACTTCTTCTCTGTCAAGCATCGTTCTGATGTTCCATGTTGCGAATTTCATGTTAATAGGTTTAGGTTGGACCTTTTTATCCTGGGCGACGTCCTGCCAGTATGAATTTCTTATTTTTCTGTGAGATTTCATAGTTTTTTTTGAAGGAGTGCTAGCAATATCTGTTAAGGATTCACTGGGTTTTGCTAGTTGCCAGTGAGCCCCTCTCTTCTGCTAAGTTCGCCCACCTGGCAAGGAGAATCCAAGACGAGAGAAAGCAGCTTAGCAGTCGCAGTGTCTGACCAAAAAGTTTAGGCAAAGGCAATGCCCCATCCAAAAGCCCTCACAGGCTGACGACACGCCTGGATTTTCTGTTAGGGTTAACTCCCTTAGCCTTTGTCCTTACAGGGACGTGACTGCAAGGCAGCAGGGTACCGGCTCGATAGATGGACGCAAGACCTTTAGGTGCATGCGCCCTTTAAGGCAGGTTTTGTGTTTGTCCTGCCAGGGTGTCTACCCACCCTCTCACTCCCTTTGCAGGCCAGTGAGTTCACCAGATTAGTCGCCGGTGGCTCGACCATGGAACAGGTGGTACTGGTTTACATGTTACCAGTAGCAAGCTTCCAACAAGCCTGACCTGACCCTAAGGGCAGTATAGCACTATGAATAATAATTATTATTATTATTTTTTGGCGAAATCATTCTGGCTGTTTTTAAACTTAAACATAATTCTTAAATTGAAAAAAAAGGAATAAAATGGGTATAGTTCTAATATTGTTATAGTCTTATAGAAAAATAAATGGTGTATAATAAAATTTTTAGAAGATATGAGACATTTCCTGATTCTTTTTTTGACATAATCCCTCGCCATAGCAAAATTGTTTGAGATATTTCGATATCTGTTAAAAATTTAGCATCTTTAATATATTTTCATAATTTTGAAGAAGTTTGGTGGGAATACAACACTTTGGTGGGAAAAAACACTTAAGAGGAGGGAATAAAAATGTAAAAGCTGGTTTTGCAAAACATCCACATACAGACCAAGATAACCGACTTCCTGTTGGGCTGGCTTAAAGTTGTTTGCCCGATGAGATCTATATGTGTACAGAGGCCCTTCATCGCTGCTTGCAGCTATATATATATATATATATACACACACATATATATATATATATATATAAGCCGGTGGCACTGCCACCTTGGTGCCTTTAGGATTATTCTGCACGACGTGCAAAAACGTAACCCCCGCTTTGACTGTCAAAAAGAAGTGTGCTGAAGAGCTTGCATTAGTGACGGCTCTCAAAAAGTGTGCATCGAGGGCACATTTCAACCACAAAGTATGCGTGAGCAGCCTTCTGAAAGGTCAGGTGTACATCCAGGTCTACATCTGTCGTGTGTTTACATTATAGTATTTCAGGGATGCGCCAGATACTCAGTATTCAATATCGGCTCCGATACTGCCATCTTTGCCAGATCAGGTATCGGGTAAATTTCCACCACTTCTGATCAAACCACTCTTCTTTAAAACATTATGATGTGATTTTATTTCACATGTATTTTGTTTCTTGTATTGAGCTGTTTTATTCGCACACAGGATTTCACTGCCAATCGTACGTGCTCACAACATTCTCTTTCTGTGAAAGCTGTAAATTGCATTCACCAGTTTTCACTCTACAGCGGTTGAACAAGTCAAGTCAAGTCATGTCAAATTTATTTATATAGCGCTTCTCACAATACAGATTGTATCAAAGCAGCTTCACAGTGATAACATGAAAGTAGTACAACACAGATCAATAATATTATTAAATGTTAAATAAACCAGAGAACAGAGCACTGAAATTATTTCTCACTTAACCCATTAAAACCAGATCACACATCTCTGTGTGTTTACCTTTAAGACCGTATCGCGCATTCTGTGCGTCAGTCACCATTAAGCCGGTTAGCGCGTGTGCATTATTTTGAGCGGTGTTGGCTTTTTATTCCTTTTTATTCCAATTTATATGCTATAGAGCCTGAGAAATTTAGTAGGCTTTGACAAATTTTGATGAATACTTCTGGAAAATACCCTTAGGTTTTGGGAGGGGGTTTACAGAAATGTACTTAGGCATAAAAGGGCCTTTCTCAGCAGGCATTTTAGGCCTGAAATGGGTTAAACTACAATCAAATGGATTTCCCCACACATTTCGCGTTAGTCTTCTGCATGGCATTTTATTATTTTCTGCGTGGCTTCAGAAGTGCACGCGGGCAGCTTAGAACAAACATGACACACACACACTCAGTCGCGAGAGGCGTGATCAAACTATGTGTGTGTTTGTGTGTGAACAGTGGAAGCTCCGTCATTTTGTTCATACAGGAAAACATTCAGACTAATGTCTTATGGGAGCAACAGAATACATGTAACGGCGTTATGTAATCAGGATACAAAAATCCAGTAACTATAATTCATTACAGTGAGTTACATAAAAAAAAGTAGTAATCAGATTATAGTTCCTTTTTGAAAAGGGAGGGATAGCTTTCAGGATTACAATGGTTTCATTTAAAACTTAGTAAATCTGTATTTTGTAATCTGTATTTTAATTAAGCTTTTCTTGATTAATGACTCATGACACGAGTCATGTGTGCCACCCGCTGGTGACTGCGAAAAATAACAGATCTCGACAACTATCTCCTCAGACACCGATTGACTCACTGCTGCTAGAAACGATGCTACCCACTGGTAAAAATGCTTTAATTTCTTGGAAATTCCATAATCTCATAATCTCTTCTCAGTCTCACTTAAGGAGATGTTCGCTGCTAACGAAGGGGAACTCCCACTGCCAACGACCCAAGTTCAGTCAGGCAAATTGAGAAAGGTCATTGCTTTAGTCAACATTTAGGTCTACTTTAAAATAAACTAATATGTAGATTATGTAGAATTTTTAAATGTTGTGTTTTTATTATTTCCTTGTAGCCTACATGTTACTTAAAAATAAAACAAAATAATCTGTAAAACCAAACTGTAGTCACTGGATGTCTCTATAGCCCTTTAAATAAATATATTTTCAGGGCTGTGAAATTGATTGCGGGCCCAAGCCGGTGGCACTGCAACCCCGGTGCCTTTAGTTACTTAGAGGCACCGGGGTGGGCGGTCACCGCCGGCTTTGGCCCTTTATCGCTGCTCGCAGCTATATTTATTATTATATTATTATTTATACGACTATTCGGGGAAATTTGGGGCCCTTAACATGCTCGAAAACTCTTGAAACTTTGCACACTGGTCAGAACCCGCGGCCATCAGGGCCGTGCTCAAGTATATATATATATATATATATATATATATATATATATATATATCGTAAAGCCGGTGGCACCACCACTTTGGTGCCTTTAGGGTTATTCTGCACGACGTGCAGAAGCGTAACCCCCGCTTTGACTGTCGAAAAGAAGTGTGCTGAAGAGCTTGCATCAGTGAGGGCTCTGCAAAAGTGCGCATCGCGGGCACAAATCAACCACAAAGTATGCGTGAGCAGCCACAAAGTATGCGTGAAAGGTTAGGTGTACATCCAGGTCTACATCTACTTGTGTTTACATTATAGTATTTAGGGTTACGCCGATAAAAAAAATAAGAGGGTTATTTAAAAGTATTTTGAAAGTGACCCACTTCCTGCAGTCAGTTGGTGCGCGCTATAACCAGGGTCGTAATTCGCTGCTCGAAGCTACACACACACACACACACACACACACACACACACACACACACAAATAAATAGAGACACCAGCCCCCACCCTCCCCTCCCCCACACAGACAACACACACACACAGAATGGCTGGGAGAACTCTCTCTCTTCTCTCTTTAGAGACAAAATCCACTTTCAAACTACAATATCTGACTTTCTGTTGGTTTGAGCTTATTATTGTTAATTAGAAAGTTGTTTGGCTTGAATAGAACAATATACACAGCAAGTTTTGTAACTGTCAGTAAAACTAAATAAGTTATAACACACTTTATGTGTCCTTTTTAGTCATAAAATTAATTTCCTCGATTTTTGTAACTGTAGATAAAACTAACAACCCCACTTTTGTCAAAAGTCCCTGCACCATGCCTGTTTCTGAAACTTTGCACATGTCTACTGGCTAATAAATGTGATGTGTCTGTTGAGTTTCATGCAATTTCAAGCATGCTAAGAGTCTCAAAAGCATCCTAAAAGAATTTCAATGTTTGATGCGTTGCCACAGCAACATTATCAAAGATATCAAGAATCCATTCACAGGTCTACATCTGCCGTGTATTTACATTATACAGATGAAGTTTAAAGCAAATCGGGTAAAAATAAGAGGTTGATTTCAAAGCATTTTGAAAGTGACACACTTCCTGCTGCCAGTTGGTGGCGCTATAACTTTGACTAGCAATAGTCACATCCATGTGATCGGCCCCTTACAACGAATACACTGCTGAAGTTTTATCAAGATCAGTTAATGTATAAAGAAGTTATAACACACTTCCTGTTTCATGTTTCTCAGGCCCCCTAATAATCGCAAGAAAAACAATAGGGCTCTGCGCCCTTTCAGGGCTTGGGCCCTAATAATCCTAAGGAAAACAATAGGGCCTTCGCCCTTTCAGGGCTTGGGCCCTGAGATAATCCTAAGGAAAACAATAGGGCCTTCGCCCCTTCAGGGCTTGGGCCCTAGAAATAATCCTAAGGAAAACAATAGGGCCTTCGCCCTTTCAGGCTTGGGCCCTAATAATGCCTAAGGAAAACAGATAGGGCTCTTCGCCCTTTCAGGGCTTGGGCCCTAATAATCCTAAGGGAAACAATAGGGCCTTCGCCCTTTCAGGGCTTGGGCCCTAATAATCCTAAAGAAAACAATAGGGCCTTCGCCCTTTCAGGGCTTGGGCCCTAATAATAGCCTCTATGCACGAACCCTGATGACGGTGTGTCCGAAAGAATCTCAGTCGGCGCTCTTACTTCCGGAAGCGCGTTCTGTAGGCCAAGTGTATAGCGGCAAAACTTGAATAAAATCCATTTTCTCAGAAACGGAGGCAACGATTTTAGAAACGCTGATTCGCTCAGTCGAATTTTCGTATCGATATAAGAGAATACTAACCCTCAAAGTTGTTGATGTAGCTCGAAATATATAATTTAAATAACTTCTCTTTTTCACTCTTGTGTGACGGCTAACTGCCTCACAGTGTTGTTAACATCATTCACGTTAACCGCAGGACATTTTTATAAACAGCAAGTGTAATTTGACACTATCTACACCTAACAAAACCGGCTTCTGACCATAGACTGACGCCAGCACCGGAAGTGACTGGGCGTGCTGAGACAAACTCTGACGCGATACGTGCATAGAGGCTATTGCATTCCTGTAGAGTAATTCTTTATTCATGTTCTGTGAGAATTATTAATCAGGATGCGTTTTTGGTTGGAATTCAATGAAACATCTTGGGTATTACCTGGTCTCCCCTGTTTATTGTCACAGCTCATACAATAAAGTGGACACCCATTATAAACTATGCTTTTCTATCTAGTAATTGCTGACTCATTAATCCATTCTAGCGAACTCTTGCTCCATC
Organism: Hybognathus amarus; assembly: GCA_030378365.1. Lineage (NCBI taxonomy): Eukaryota > Metazoa > Chordata > Actinopteri > Cypriniformes > Leuciscidae > Hybognathus > Hybognathus amarus. The sequence goes on along the minus strand of JAQIUQ010005876.1, from coordinate 42,191 downwards.
ACTGTGCTTCGCAGGTGATGCGGCTTACTCGCTTCGCCTTCAGAAAATGTAGTTCCCAGTATTTATACTGAGTTAAAGATGTATGTGCTCTCATATGACCTTGTTATTTGTACACTATGTGACTATACAAATCACAACATGTAAATAGTTTGCGTTATTTTGTCAGTTATTTGGATTAGTATGCTAGCTGCAACCATTTACATCCAGTCTTTGTGCTACAGCTAGGATAGCGATGGGTGCATCAAACAGACTTATAGCACGCGACGGGAGATGAAAAAGATATGAATGGACTTCTCTAACTCTGGGGATAAGGTGAATAGGCTGAAGTCCCAAAAGTTGGAGTGTTTCTTTAAATAGTTCAATGAATTACTGATACTTCTTAAAATATAACTTATGTAAAAGGAAATCTATTCATTTTAAGATAAATTACGTGTCCGCCCCAAATGACTTTTTTTAAGGTCATTGCCCTATTCATTTGAGTTTAAAAGCACTAAAATATCTTTGTTTGAAGTTTTCACACACATGCATGTGTAGACTACACTCCAAATGTTTAGAAAACAGACAAAAATATTATTATTTCAAGTATTTTAAAAATGGGCCTCTCAAAGGCCTTATACGTCATTTGACCCAAATCACAATATAAAGATGTAAATCTGAAAATAACTCAAAATAAATGTAAACCATGAATTTTCATAGATAAATCTGAATATATGTATATATATATATATATATATATATATATGCATAGTTATAGGTTTTGATGTATAGTTACATCCTGAATATGTAAATGCAAATCCTTAATGTACAGTTAAAAGTCTGAGTTTATGTTTATAAATCCTGAATAAATATATAAACCATGATTCATGATCTATATAATCAATATTTTTGGATCATTCATATATTTGGCAAATAAGAAATATTGTAAATAGTACTTTATATTTAATAATTTTATTTAATAAATATCAATGAAATAAGCCCCTTCAAAACCTCCCCATGCAATCAAACTGTTGCCGTCTCTGATTCTTCATCTGACTAATTGAGTTTCCTGTTCACAGAATGAAATGGCTATGGCAACCGAACAGCTTTCTAAAGCAGCTCCTGGAGTATGAGAAGCAGGTGAGCGCTTTTTATTTCCCTTTTAAAGCTACACTGTGTGATTTTTACCCCCATCTAGCAGTGAAAGGTATATGACCATCCAGTGAATATTAGTTACTGTTCCTCTCAATTCCGATTTCGTTTTAACTCCTACGGTGGCCAATGTAGACCAAGATTAACATGGCTTCCAGTTCGACCTCTGTCTATGAGTGTTAACTGAACGTAAACGCGAAAGGCGAAGCTTGAATTAACGGGTATGTCCCTCTTTGGCTAATGTACTTTCAAGATGGAGGGGCAACATGGTGACCGACATTAGAACCCCTTACCCGTATGTATTTTCAATGGCATATTATACACTCAAGAGAATACTTTAATTACTTGAACAAAGTAAATATACATTAATGAGCACATATATTTTTGAAAGAACTAAAGTGTTTTTAGCTAAGAATAAACTTAGCTAAGAGTTCTACAGTGTAGCTTTAAACGGCATAGTGCGTTAGCAGCCATGATGAGTTCTGGGAATGTCTGAATATCAGATGTGTTATCAATAAATCTGACATGATGGTTTGTGCGTGCAGAATTTTGCTCTGGCGAAAGGCGATGAAGAGGTGATCAACACTTTACAGCACTTCGCCAAAAGTGTGGAAGAGGTGAGGAGACTCCTGCTGTGTGTGTGTGTGTTTGTGTGTGTGTGCTTGTGAGGTCACTCTGTCAGAGTCCATCAGTCGTGTGGCAGCTGGCGTGGGATGTTTCTCTTCATGCTGGTTGTTTGATGTTTGCCAAAATGGCAGATCACCTGATCATATGACCTTCAGCGAGATCACAAGACCTTCATCATTTGCCTCACATACTGCAGAATTAAAGTGTGACATTACTGTCAAACACACCACAGTAATATTTTATAAATATTTTAATAACAAGTGTATTTTAATTTCTTTCTAGCTGAACTCTCTGCACAATGAATTGGCCACACAGATCGCTGATAAGATGGTGTTTCCCATGGTGCAGTTCAGAGAAGGACCTTACAGGTGCGACGCTTACTTTAAAGATCATGTTCTTCACTGTTATAGCGTTTTTATTTATTTATAATATAATGCATTTTTATATTGTTTTATTTTAAGCTTAATAAATTTGTTTTTAATTAAAAATATTTTAATTTATTTTAATATTAATTCAGTTATTTCCAAAAGTTGACACATTTGATTTTTTAAATATATTTTTAATAATTAATTAATTATATTATGTATATTACACTTATTAAAATAACAATTTCAAACATCTCTTGTTTTTAAATTAACATTAATTTTAATTTTGATATTGATTCAGTTATTTCTTGAACATTTGTGTCTATTTTATCACATTCGGACTTTAAGCAGAGAAATAAAATATTTTCTTTACTTTTTCGTTTATTATTATAAACAAGCTTATTTATAAAATAGTTAATCTTCTTTGTATCGCTCATTTCTCAATCAATGTTTCTTTAATAATTTCATTAGTATTTTCACTATCTCTCTGATGTTTACCATACCTTTAAGACTCTTATATGTATTTATTGTAATACTTTTATATGTATTTTGTATGTTTTCAAAAGTGAAAATCCTGTTTTTGATGATATGATCCAAGTGAAACCTGAGTGTTCAAGGCCCGTACACACCGGGACGAATATCAGCGCGCGTTATTCGTCAGCGTTTTTCAACGCCTTTTCCGTGTTCACACTATAGGTCTTCTCGTGTCCTGAAAAACTGTACCCGACCCGAATCGACCCGAATCACTACTTACCCGAACCCGACGTGCATAAATTATTTTTTTTTTAAGAAAAACTCGACCCGAGACAGACCCGAAAAATTAGACCCGAGTCCGAACTCGACCTGATGGCATTTCCTTTAGAACCCGACTGGACCCGAACGTAAACGGCATTCACAGTGTACACAGCCACTTAACGTGTAAGTGCGCTGAGTGCAAATGTGAATCACACATCATCACTGTAACCCATTACGTCCTATAACATTTGGCATAATGTTATTTACCGGACCATACGATGATTTGAACCACCACAGGGTCAAATTTACAGATGGCTGTTTTTAAAATCTAGCCTAACAGATTTTCAATCTCCCAGTCATTGACTTTTAATAAAATTGTGTTATTTAGCCTACAATCCTGTTGTTACAAAGTTGTTTAGATAAAATTCGATTAAAAAAAGAGCATTAGAACCGCAATAGCAGGTCGAATTGGACGTTCTGAATCAAATCTTAACATGGGAACGTTATTGCATCAACGCATTTAACTGCACCAGTCTTTGTTCCCTCACAAATGATGATCACAAAAGTTGCCCACACCGATGATGACCCTGGATGTTTCTGATCTACATATTCGTTTTCCCTCACCTTTTTCGCAATATCTGATATCGTCTCCATGCTTGTCTGACAGTATCGCGTATTTTTAAAATTGATTGACAGGCCTGACTAAACGACAATACTTGCATGTAGTCAAACATCCATCCACATGATGGCGCACTAGTTCTTCTTGGCAAATGGAGGGGTTGGTTAGTGGAGCGAGCAACTGCGTAAATAAATGCGGAGGCAACCGAGCTTGTGCTTAAAGCCCATTGCATGTAAAAGCGCGGATTCGCTCTCTCACTTATAAAAAGTCAGAGAACAGTCATAGAGTTGTTTTAAATACTGCAATTTTGTTAAATGCCCAACATTATTTAAAATAATTCGAGTCTTCTGGGTCCATTTGGAAAAGGCATATTAATTTTAAGTTACCCGAGACCCGAGGCAACTATTACCAAACCTGACCCGTGTCCGAGACACTCGTCTCGAGTTTTGGACCCGAAACCGCTCGGGTCTTGGGTTCGGACCTCGGGTTTTCGGATCCAAGTGGACCCGTGAAGACCTCTAGTTCACACCCAAGCGTTTTTCACTGACGATGAGCCAAGTGAACATGCCTCATTCCCTGACATAAGATGGCACCAATTTGCTCTGCAATACCACTCCATAACAGTTCTCTTTTGTCAAGATGTTTGTAGTCCCTGTCACGTTTGTCATATAGTTCTTTATGCTCTAGCACCAACGAGAACAGCAGCTCTACCTTCATCTTACATTCATCTCATGTAGACGCCGACCTGTATATATTCTTCACCGTTGCATATGTGTGCTCATCAAGACCGTTTTGTGTTTGAGCGCCCCCAAGTTGTGTTTTACTGTAACTTCAGAAGCTCCAAACACAGTGAAGCAAAAGCACCAATCTCATTGGTCGGATAGTTTTTGACGCGACACGTCAAACCAAAAAAAAACCAAACCCGAGCCGTTTTTTTTTTAAATTACGCTTTTACGCGTGGTGTTTTACGCGTCAGTGTGAACTAGGGCTGACTTCTAATAGTCGAGGATTCGATTCACAGAGAGGTCTGATTTGACTATGAACGTTATAGTCGAATAGTACACGGCCAGTTCAACCTCGTATAAATCAGGATATGTGTGTCTCCCGCTCACGAGCGCTCACTCCTAAAGAGCAACATGCAGGTTGGATACCCCTATATAGCATAGTGTATGTTGACGATAAAACAACTAGATTTTCTTAACTGGAGTAATATATATTTAGCCATGAACGATATTTTGAGAAAAATTGTGAGAAAATAACTCCCGTGTCTACGAAGCACTAACCCGGAAGTGACGATCGTCGAGGAAGACTGTTCAAGTTAAGGCTCAGGTTACAATGGATGTGAACCACGAAACCACGGTCTCACGATGTTGACGAATATGTCTAATGCCTAATGCGCATACGTCCATCTCTTTTGTTTGAAAAAATATAGCTGCTAGACCTACAGTAGGTAGACAACCAGAACGTGTTTTTTACCGCTGCAGTTTTGCCGCGGCAGTAAAAGTTGAGGTGTATTTGCTGCCTTTGGCCGCTGAAGAGGCACTACAATCACAGACTTTGAAAAGTGTCCATTTTTTGTAGGGTTGGGTATCGGTTGGGTTTTATCTGATACCAGTACCTACTCGGTATTTTTAAACAGTTCCGGTGGCTAGACAGTTCTTGAAACGGTACTTAAGAAACGAAACCGCACACACTTTGTCAAAAAATAATACCCCTTTATTTACAGGGCCAAACTGGACACAATATTAATTTACAATATAAATTCAAGTAACATATGGTAATAATAAATAAACCAATATAAAATAAAAATAATAAAAACACAATTACATAATATCTAATTTAACAATATTGTATCAAACAATGTAAAAATACTGGCGATTAATAGAGATTACTACTAGGGTTTTCTAATATCGACATGGCTAAAGGTTCCCACGTTTTGTCTGCTTGAACTAGTCATGTAAGTTATCTGGTCATTTACTAAGCTCTAAGCCAGTTTGATATTTCGTTCTCACTGTGTCTTAGCTACGCAGCTTTGAGTAAACATATGAAAGAGAACGTCTCTGTGTAACCCATGTTCTCTGAAAAGGGAATCGAGATGCTGCGTTCGCTGCCAAACTCCTCACGCTGCTGACAAGCTTCCTTTTTCAGCAGAAAAATCTGAGGAGCAGATGATGCGCGCGCTAATATAATATGACGACGTGAGCGTCGAGGCGGCGCGAATCGTGATTCATATGTGTGCTTCAGACAATCGTTCTGACGCGTAATTTTACACGTGAAATGCAGCCAAACCTTGCAGCGTTTTGTCTTAGGCATCTTCATTAATCCTCTCGCTATCAGCAGACGTTCCGGGAGTCTCTCTCATATTGATAACGGCTTGCGGATGACCACAAATTAGTTCAAATCTCCCGGTATCTAGAGTGAGCAAGAGCGCGCGTGCGAGACAGATAGGCTTGGTTAAGTGCGCGCACGTCGGAGAGGGAGAGAACGACGAGACTGCGTGTGTGTGCCTCATGCCATAGACTCAGACTCATAGACTCGGAAATCAGGCATCGAAATTTTCGTTCTTATTCGGTCTCAGTTACTACCGTTTCCGTCAGAACCGGTTCCCTATTGGCACCGAGTTTCGGTACCCAACCCTAGTTTTTTGTGTACTCTACAGCTGCGCCGCGGCTCTTTGAAAGTTGCGATTGAAAGTTGGTAGCAGATTCATTCAAGTGAAACGTAGTTTAATTAATTAATCACAATACTGAAATTAAATAAAAAAAATAATGAAACCTTAAAACATTGCAGTTCGAAACACATTAGGCTACATCAGTGAGGCTTTACAATCGTATAAGACAATAATGCATTAGCAGTCTAATGATAGCTGTGTGGTTAACACATCATCCTCAACCTCATAGACCTCCAACGACGCGAGATCGAACCTCGTTACATGCTGTTGTCCGACAGCTTTTATGTTTTACCGTTCTTAACTTAAATAGGTAGCTGTTTATTAGCGAGTTTATTAACTGTTTATTTACTTAAAGTGTCCGACATAATTTGCCACTTCTCATTGAGAGCTGAGGTCGCAGATAAATTCAAGGTTAACACTGTAGCCGCTATACTTGGGGACGGGTGGGACATGTCCCGTCAGGGCTGGGCGATATGACGATATTATCGTATATCGACGATGTCTCGCAAGTATCGCGATATCGATATCAAAGTCTGTTTCCAGACGATAATCGTCAATAAAAAAAAAGACAAACATATTTCACATAGCCCTATAGTTAATACACATATTTATTTACATGCAATAGGCATGATTTAAATATTTTCTTTAGGCTAGTAGGGTTAGGAATAGAAAATCGATTCTTCTTGATAGCATTCCTTAAGCGCAAGATGTGAGAGAACACTTCTGCATGAGCGCTGTTTACTGAGCAGCACACACAACCGCTTCTCGTGCACGGACAAATGTGCATACAATATCACACAAATATCCTTCTTGTTAATTTATAGCATGAAATAATAAACATGATTAAATATCAGAAGAATTGTTTCAATCATGGAAAGACGTCATTACACATCTTTTTTCAAGTTCGAAATATCCCCGACCTGTAAACACAGTCGGTAAGCAGGCCTGTGTCTATTGAATCCGTGCATTGACAGCCTGTACTCGGTGCCAATATTTGAAGTTGATCAAAGAACAAAGGATAAAGAAAATCTCTCGCTGAACTTTTACAGTATGCCTAAACTTAATATTGTGTGCCTGTTGTTCGGCGCTGACTGCACCAACGGCAACACGAGTCTGTGTTGGACTGTGTATGCGACTGATGCGTTACCTGTCAAAGATCATTTATCACTTTCGTAATTCTGCTAAACATTTTTTTCCTGGATTTCTTGATTTTTATCTTTTCGTTCTGCAGACGAAAAAACATAATCCTGTTAATTCAGAATAGCAGAGACATCTCCAATATTTTATTTTGGTTTAGTATAAAAGTTAATCAGAAAAGTAACTTTACCCGTTTCTGAATATTAATTTAAATGTTGCACATAATAAACAGGCCTTCTAAAAAAATAAAAACATGATCATTGTAATTAAAATTAAAATTTCGTTATACTGCAAACGGATGAAGAAATTGCGTTGCTTTGAATATCTCATGCGCGTTCAGAGTTTGCAATGTTGGGAGGTCGGTTACAGTAGATATCGAGCATTATACTTTGCTTTAAATTAAAACATGAACAAAAATAAATAAATAAAATACCCAAATATAATTATTAGTAACTTCTGTTTTTAAATAAATAAAGCAGTAATTTTTATTAAGCGGCTTTTATTAAGGAGACCTTGGAACTCTAAAACCAGAAAGTTTTTGCTCATGCAGAACAAAACAATTGGTTTTAATCCCTAATTTTAGACAAATAAAATAACAAATATATTATAGTTTGATTACAAGTTTTAAAAAAAGCGCACGTTATAATTAGGAAATTAACTTAGGCCTATCATTAAATCAGTCGATAACGCTAAAAAAAAGAAAAGAAAAGTAAGAGATCGGACCTTATGAAAAACAAATAAGCATCTGTCACCTTGACATCAACATGCATTCACTGTTCTTACAATCATCAAATTTGGTTCTGTTCTGTTCAGTTGTATTCAATATTGTAGGCTATTCATTTCTCCTCGCAAAACGAAATTCGTTTCAAACACATAGGCGATGCGATAAGAACAGTGTGGAAATTTTTAGCAAAACTAACAACAACAAAGCTAATGATTTATGCTCGTTCAAGCTCAAACTAACCGAAGTAAAACCTTTAACATGCCAATCTTTAAATTAAACTAGCTGAATTCCTGGCTATCATTAGATAAAGTGCAGCCAGACTCAACGGGGCTGTTTAAGTTACACCTGCCACTTCATGCGTTTTCTCAGATCGGAGCTGATTTATCTGAACTCTGATTTATCAAAACGATTCCATTACACCTGGTGTTTTTGCAAAACGGATATAGCCTAAATCCGATCTTCAATTCCCGCGCAATATACAGATTTAATGAAGTGCACGTCACTGAAAGCAACAGATGCGCTGCATTTTATTGATCATCATCAGCTAATTTCAAAATCAAAGACAGCAATAAGAGAGAGCGCCAACAGCCTGGTGTTAAGATAATTTCGTTTCTTTACTTCTAATGAAGATTTAAGATTCTGCGACTTACTTTCACTTTCACTTTGATTTGCGATAGATTGCGGCGGTTGACTTAGACGCTCAGTTGCTCATCTGAGGTGATTTTTGTGCAGTCGCACAGTCATATCTGACTAAAATAACATATGGCCTATGACACGCGGCGGGGCGTGTTGGGGGGCGGGGCTTGGGTAGACGATATAATCGGATATCGCAATATTTTTAAGGCGATTATCGATAATTTTTTTTGACATATCGCCCAGCCCTGATGTCCCGACCACTTTTTGCCAGGGTCCACTTTTGAAATCTTAGCTAACAGCATTCGCTCCATTCGTTTGTTAAATTAGAGGCTGATTAGCGCTGAAATGTGTTGTGTTCACTTTGGACGCGCGCTTGCAATGTGGAGGTTTCATTCGTTCCAGTGAAATCACAAATCAAAAGAATAGGCTACACACAACGTGTCCCTGCTCTCCTCTGGGTCTCACGCATTCGTACAATTTTTTTTTTACCCTCCATCAGAACCGAAAATGTTTTTCAGTGGTAGAGTATATCAATAACTTTTTACAGTCTGATGATCAATACACATACGATTTTGTTGAGGGGGGAAAGCTATACGAAGTGGCGGATTAGAACCCGATGAATAACCTTTTCGTACACACGCTTGGTAAAATGTTCTGCCACTGGACCATTACTGCACATACACAGTATAGGAGAATCTGTGCATATTATTCACGTTAAAATTCACCACTTTGAAAACATATTAGATCTCATACGACCAATTAAACCCAAAGTACCATAACATTTTTGGTCGGACATCACATCTTTGTATACATTTTATTTATTTACATCAGTAAGCTACAGGAAATCGTCTTTGAAGACATGACCTTCGCGAAAGAGAAAAAGAATGAATGCTTCATTGTACCCAGCACTTTTGAAAATGCCCTTCCGTCTCTATCCCCAGCACATTTCAAACCATGACGCCCATGAATGTAGCTAAACGAATTCATAATCACAATGCTGAAAAAAGTAAATTCAAATGAAATAAATGTGAAGTAAAAAAAGGCCTCTATTATTCCATCAAATTTAAGTAGGCACACTTCAACATTAGGCTGTGTGCCCAGTTTTTCTATAATTTAGAAAGGCTATTTCAATAGGTTATACTTGTCTTTTACTTTGTGTTATTCTAATTTGTTAGTAGATGTATTAAATTAAACCAAATGATCATAAAATTAAAACATTTTCAGGGCTTGCAGTTAGGCTACTAAACCATGTTACTGCATTTGTGTTTAAGCCTATGGTTTAAGCATGCCGAAATGCCTACCGCGGCAAAATTAAACAAGTCGCATTAAAGTCGGACTGGAATATTGCGGGATATTGTGCAAAACAGCAGCAATTGCTGCATTTTAAAATGTAAGTTTACTATCTGTTTATTAAAAAAATGCTGTCTCTCTGCTGATATGGCCTGGAGGTCTGTTTTCATCCAAACGATTTCTGTCAACAATAGTGGAATGATTAAAACATTGTATAATGTGATAAATAATAATTAAAAGCAGAAAACTGTTTAAATTCATATTGAACAACAATAAAATTAGTAGCCTTATTATTATTTTCGTGTGTTCCTCATCCTGGAACTGTTAAATGAAGAGGTGTTCATGGTCTGACGACAGTTCAATTTGTAAAAGAAGTTCTGATAAAGTTATGTGGCACTAGCCTTTTGTTTTACATGGCTGTGAAATGTGAATGGGGTTGCACACGTGTTAATCAAAGGTGAGAAAAACATTATGAAACGATCAGAGGTGCCTATTCAAACCGCGGGGCACGGTTGTGCTCTTTCAGATTTATGAGGCAAATTTATTTAAAATGTAGCCGACTTATATAGGCTAGGCTAGCTACCTGTAGGCTACATATTTTTATTTAGCCTATTTATTCAAATACACTGTATATTACATAAAAATACGGTACAATGTACCATACAAATTTGAAGGATTTTTCCTTTTTCCGTATTTGTCTTTGTTTTTTGTCTAAGCTTGTGTTTTTTTGTTTTGTTTTGAAGTGTGGATATTCTGACACTAATGTGGTAAATCCCGAAAATTATGTTTTTCTAAATGTCAAATAAGCTGTTAACATAACTTTAACGTTAATTAGTTAGCCTACCATCTGGCATGTTACACTGTAAAAACCAATTAGTTCAGTTTACTTAATTTTATTATGCAAACTCGTTGCCTTAATTTTATTAAGTAAGCATAACTTAATTGTATCAAGTTACTCTTACTTAATCCATTTAAGTTTTGTCAACTTAATTCTGTCTGTGATCTGAGGAAGTGTACTCCCAGAGTGCATTGCGGCATGAATAAATTAATAGCTTTGTTTTTCTATTTTTGGCTTTATTTTACCATTACAATTGTATTTGCTATCGTTATTGGGGAAATACAAGAGACCACAAAAAAAAAGTAAAGGTAAATTAATTTAATATTTGTTGCTTCACTTCCTTTGAAATCAAATGATTGTGATTTCACGTTGCATCACTGCAATCAATAGGAAGAGAATTACAAAAATATAAGTTACGTTCCAAGTGCCCAACCAAAGGGAACATTAATCACAATAATGGTAAGAAAAGGGAAATCAACAAGTCAACTAAAGAATTTTGATGCTCTCCCAAAATGTTATAGTGTATTGACAATAACATTCAAGATGACTATTTCAAGATGAATAAGAAGAATGATGACTGCAAAAGTGGAAGAAATTAGTGAAAAATCTATTAAGAATTGTCCTGCCTCAAAAACCATTTGCCCCGCCAATGGCAATGTGTGGGGAGGGGCCAAAATGGTACTCAAACCAGTCAAGTAATGTTTACAAGGTTTTTCTGAGTAACGAAGGCATAGCATGCAAACAGTACAGATTACTAAGAAATTTTAAGTAAGTGTAACAAATTATTGGACATTAAGTAAAGTTAACAAAAAAATTCTTAGTAAGAACAATATTAGATTTTACAGTGTAGGCAAATGAATGTCTTGAGTAGGCCTAGCCTATTTTTTACAGATATTTCTTTCCTGAGCACACCCGGTAACCAGTTGTGATAAAGTGCAGTAATGTTACTAAAGTTAGTGTTTTTGGAACAATTGAATGCCTTTAAACAAATGCTACCGAGGAATCATCAAGAAAAGTAAAGGCCATTTTTAAAGTTTTACCAAAAAATAAACCATGTTCAATTTATAGCCTACATATTGTTCTTGAATTGTTCGAAGAAAAACGACATAAAAACACCAGCCTAATTCAGGAGCTGACTTGAGCACGCTCATGGCGTTTAAAAACACGGCGCTCCCATTGAAAACAATTGAAAACATACACTCTAAAAATGATGTGTTGGATTTACTTAAAATATATATGCACCATTTTTATCATACTTTCTAGTAATCCCAACTTGGAATAATTTTACTTAAAATTAACAAGAAAATCTTTGTTATATGTACTTAATTATTTGAGCTCACACAACATTCTTTACTTAAAAATGTATGCATCACGTTACATATATTTTTAAGTAAAGAATGTTACGTGAACTAAAATATTTAAGTTTCTTTTATGTAAAATTATTCCAAGTTGGGATTACTTAAAAGTATGATGCAAAAATGGTGCATATATATTTTAAGTAAATCCAACGGTCTTTGTCTAGCAAACTTTGTAGTTTTTTCACGTACTTTTGCAACAGGAAGCTAGCTAGATCCGCTTGCGCTTTGGTCGAGAAGCAATAACGAAAACGTCCTCGCGCGGCGCAAGCCATTGAAATGAATGGGTTTCAGAGCACAGTGCGAGGCCGTTTTTGTGCCGCACACACTTGTTTCAGCTTGCGAGCCGGCCAAATAGTAACGTTATGTTTTGAGTGGATGACGAGCGCGAGACGCCGAAATGGAATGAGATTCTGAATGTAAAGTTTACTTTTAAAAAGTTGCCAAATTGTCCCATTGACAAGACCAAAGCGATCTGTATGTTTTGTCATTATGAACTGAGCTATCATCATCGCAGCACGTCCAGCCTGAAACACCACTTGATGATGGCCAAGCAAACACACACACAAACACATTATGCAAATTCTCCACCCCCTCGTCAATATCAGGACCTCGTCAGTATTTCTTTCACCCTTTTATTGATGGACAGTGTTACATTGTGTGAGAGATTATTTAGGCTATATATGTTAGAGTGAAATTGAACACTATTCCAATGTTATTTTCAATAATAATAATAAAAAAAAAACATTTGCACTAAACAAGCCAATTCACTTTTCCATGTTGATAAGAGCATTACAATGAGAAAAAAAAGAAATCAAAAGACATTAAGAATAGATAAAAATGTGTGATTAATCGCGAGTTAACTATGACATTAATGCGATTAATCTGCGATTAAATATTTTAATTGTTTGACAGCACTAGTATATATATATATATACATATATATAATTTTTTTTCTGGTTATCCAAAAAAAAAAAAAAAAAACAATAAAATGCAACAAATTAGTCCATTATTAAATGCCTATAAATATAAAGTCTATTAAATAATATCTATTAATTTTAACAAAACAGAAGTTAATTAATGACTTTTGTCCAGAGGTTTTGAACAAATCTCTTCAAAAACATTTTAACAGTAACTACTGGAAAACAGTAAAGATCTACAATCTTTATTTGAAGCTAAACTTTTGTTTAAATGGAATTTACTATTTTATAATAATAGTTTAATTTACTGAATTGTCGCTGTCATTTAGGTATAATATTGTGCAAGAATCAAGATTGCCATTTTTTAATGATAAATCGTGCACACGGAGCTGTAGGCAATATGTTTTCGAATTTAATATTTGTATGTTAACGTTCCCAAAAGTAGGTTAACCCGCGCCCAAGGCCCCTTTCCCGCGATCCATGTATAGACATTAGAGATAGAGAATATGGGAATTTGTAAATATGCAAAGTACATTTGTTTTATCCAAAAACAACTTGGTAATAAACTATAATCTATCCATGGGGGAGAGAGCGCCGTCCGAATCGGTCACACCGAACGTGTCAAACACGTCACGTCTAGTTAGACGCTTGAATCTTCCGCAGCCCTCTCGAGTTCAAATTTTTCTACTGAGGAAGACGTTCGGTTCGCGGCAAACGAGTACCCAATCGCGACGCCCGGCGCGAATGATGCGTCTTCGCGTCTTTGCATTGACTATGAATGTAATCCGCTTTCGCAAATAATTAAATTCGCGTTTGGTGTGAACACACCATTAATGCATACGAGCCAACATCATGGTCATATATTTTGAAAAAGCAAAATAATTTAAATACTGACACTTGATTCATTCGATGGAAGCACACTCTTCAAATACTTGAGTGCAAAAAACTTATTTCATTCATTAATGTGTAGACTACAAACGTTTACATTCGTAAGTAACACGTTTCTAATTGTTGATGCAAAATTTGTAGCAATTCTGAAATTCAGTTAATAGTAAATTTCTTGACCAAAAATGCAATAAATTATCATGTGTAGGCCTAAGTACAAAAAATAAGCTTACCTCTTCTCAACGTCTTCACATGTTTCACAAAATGGCTTAATTTGTTTTTTGTCTGGATAGGCATCACGGGAAATTGCATATCACGTGGCTCATATAGTTACTTAAAAAGATATGCTCGATTTACTTAATTTTGATGCAATTATTGTAGTAGTTGACATGCCTTATGTTTTTTCATTTTATTTATGCATACATTTAAGTGCACCTAGTAACTTATATTTTTGTGTTACACACACTGTATATGTTAAGTAAACGTTGAAAAGTTATGAATACTTAATTTTTTATGTTTTATCCAATTACTTTTATAAGTAATGGTTGTTCAGCCAACGAATCGTTTTTTAGAGTGTACGCCAGGCGCGTGGAAAAACGCTTTGGTGGACACACAGTCTTTCAAGTGGGGGAGGGCGTATATTTGCATTTGAATGTTGTTTTACATTCTAAAAACATTTAACCTGTGACGCACACACACAACTGAGAAACATTTGTAAATTCGTGCCCACGAGTTCCTAATCCGTGCTCTCAGATTTGTAAACCGTGCCCTCAGTTTTTGCAATCTGTACCCACAAATTCATAAACCGTGCTCACGCTTTCGCAATCCGTACTCACGGGTTTGTAATCCGTACTGACGGATTTGTGGCTTGTCCCGCATGATTCAACCAGGTCTCCTAGATGAGGGATGCATTGTTTTTTAAAGGACTTTACATACCATAAAAATAAATATAACACAAAGTTATAGGCCTATAAAAATAAAACATTCATAAATTGTTTTATGATTAACATATTCCTGTCTTAAGTGAACTAATTTAAAGTTATAAACGCAAATAATAAGCCTAATAATAATAATTAGGCTATTATTATTACATTTAGGCTACATATTTAGATATAAGACGCTTCTATCAAAAAAGAAACAAAGCAAAGCGTCAAATGTCAGTCATAATACAGGTTAGACAATAATAATACAGGGCTGAGATTATCACAAATAAACAAGATTTTGATGCATATCCAATGTTTGTGCACAAAAAAATAAATAACATTGACTTTTTGCCTTTATTAAACATTTAAAATATTCGCAAATTAATATGGAAAGAAAATAGATTTAACTTTCTAAAAACTATATTTTGCCCGCAGTGCTAAATGAGAGTAGCATATCACGGGAACTATAGAGAGAGAGATGATTCATAGGTGATTTATAGGCTAATCATAATAAATGTGTCTGAAAAATAACGATTGATTTTTATTGCTTAAATAAACAGGTTTCTAGTGTCAGGCTATATCTCCATCTCCGCTGTAAAGCAGGTGCACCTTTAGAGAAAGGCACCTTTCAGATTGTATAATCAGACGCAGTGTTGTTTTTGGCAGCCCTTTTAGTTTTAGTCTTAGTCTTTTGGACGAAAATGCTTTTAAGTTTTAGTCACATTTTAGTCACTTATAAACTTAATAGTTTTAGTCAAGTTTTAGTCGACGAAAACACAAAAGGTTTTAGTCAAGTTTTAGTCGACGAAAACACCAAAAGGTTTTAGTCAAGTTTAATCAATTTTAGTAAAAAAAAGAGTAGTCTTTAACAAATTAATTTAGTTTAAAAAGTAGTGGAAATGGGCTTAGGTTTGACAGATTTAGCAAGTGTTGCAATTCATAAAACAAGCTAACCTTACAACCTTTGCATAAGTAAACTAGACTTTCTCATTGATGGAGATGCAGTGCTGCCATTGCCAAGCTGTAGTACTTCATTGTCACATTGGGCAGAAACCTTTTATCCCCATAGTTCAAGTTATAGTTTTAGCCCTGAATATTAAAAGCTATTTTCACCAGTTATCACAGTAATAAAGGAATAAAGGAATGGTTTAAAGTTTAAACAGAAAAAACGTTGAGCTACTAGAACATTACACACAGATAAAGTGGTAACAGTGGAATCACTGTTTTACTCCAAAAAAAGCCAGGAATAAAAACATTCTTACTTTGGCAATTGTGGCTTTATTTGAGAAATTGCTAAAGTGCAATGAACAACGTAGTATGCAACAATAAGATGCATATTATTTGTAAACACAAACATTATGTATACAACCCAGTCTATCTTTAACTTGTGCAAACTGCAAAGTTGAAAACATTCTGAAACACAATAATAAAATAAATATCTAATACTGAGGTGCATTGAACAAAGAATGCATACTTGAATATAAAGTATGAAACAAACATGACACTTGGAGTGTGTTGAACATAAAAATGAATAAGACAATCCCTGAATAAACACTGTATTTGGTCTTGGTTAGTTCGGTATTTTACACTTAAAGCCCTGTTTTAAGATCGTTTCAGATGAAATAGAACAGTTAAGATTGAAATTTGGACAAATGCTATTGTCCCGAGAATTTTAGGTTTGTGTGTTAGCACCCACACAATCATTCATAAAACGCATTAAACATTCGTTTACAAAGACGTCAAACTCACCGAGTGGTCAGGGATGTTCACTGATATGCTCACACAAACATCGCTGCAAAATATGCTTTCCAACAGGTTTTATCCTAGTTTTTGTCCGACTCTATTGACTTGACTTGGTACAAAAACTACCATTAAACCCTGTGTTGTTGTTGTGTGGAATCTGGTGCACGCGCGGCGGCCGGTGCTGGGCGCACGCGATAGGGAAACGGCAGCATTGCTGATACTTATTTTTAGCTCCATACAGACCGATTTCACGCAAAACAGGCATAAATTACATGCATTGTGAACGTCAGACTTATAATCATTTTCGTTCCGTCTCGTCGTAACGAAAACTCGAAACGTCTCGTCATGTTTTAGTCACCTCAGAGCTATTTTTTGCTAGTCATTGTCGCGTTATCGTCACAAAAAAATGGTGCGTCAACGAAATCATTTTGTTATCGTCATCACTGACGAAAAACATCACTGATCAGACGGTATTTGCTTTCGATTGGAATTTGTTCGTCTGAAAAGTAGACATTTTAAAGCTTTAGATAGGCTTTTGTTTCAGTTCATTTAGAGACGCGCTCCAGAGATCATGAAAGTGCGATTGTTTTATTTTATTTTACAAATACACAATGTTTTCTTGTTATTGTGAGTTTACACAAATAAAAGTAGTTGCAAATAATGTATTATGTATAATGTATTTTATGACCAGAAATGCTAGATTAATTGTTCCACTGTTGATATGTGAACATGCAGAGTGTTTGCGGCCGCGAGCTCAGAGACATGCAGTGCACGCTTCACACAAACACTTGGATATGCATTAAAAACCTGTGTTTGTTTGTTATAATCTTAGCTGTACATCGGAACATTTCAAAAGCCGTGAATCAATGTATTAAGGTCACTGAAACTGACATGTTATTTCTCAAATACAGGAGCAGAAGCACTGGTTCAGATTTTATTAGTTGTTGTTTAAATGTGCGTGTTGCATATTTAAAAACAAACAAACAAACAAAATATTATATATATATATATATGTAAGAATAATTTGACGACAGGCCGTTGATATTAGAAAATAATGCACACCCGAGGTGGTAGTGTGCGGTCACGGCGAAGCGGAGTGGCCGTACACCTCGGTGTGCATTATTTGAAATAATTGCAACGGCCTGAAGTCAATTATTCTGCTTATACTACAGTTACCACACCTCGAAACATTGTTCAGATGATTAGTATTAAGATGTTTTCAAGTTTTTGACATTAAAGCGCTCTTGTATGTAGGACATTATTTCTCACGCATCTAATCCCATGCCTCCGTTGCTAATTCCAAAACGTCATTTCAGAGGTAGTAAAATAACGGAGGTTTGAGTCACTGATAGCAGACTAATGTAATGATGGGGGACACACTTACAATTTGCTGAAATATTCGAAGACCGACTGTTTCCATGCAACTGTAGCAGGTCTTACTAAACACCAACTGTGTGAACACAGACTGAACGCGTTGCTGTGCTGAATGCACGTAATGGGCATCAGTCAGAAGTATTAAATTACGTTCATTATTGTTTTCTATAATTGACAGTAGATAACCCAATAAATGAAAAACACAAAGCCCTTTCAACAAGTAAGCCTATCAATAATTATTTGTTATATTATCTGGAATAATTGCGAAAATCCGTGCAGCAGGACTATTCATTTATTTATATGTTCAGTTCAATTTTCTATTTAGCCTATGTATAGATAGGACTATACTTTATTTATTAAAATTAAACTGTATGTGTCAATTGATTGTGAAGTTAGACATCGAAAATTGCAGATCAAGCGCATGGGGCCGCATGTCTTCTCTTGTTATGAATTGAATCCTAACTCTGCGCAGTGATATGAAACTGTAATGCGGTTCAAACTTGCCTGAAACTACTTTAGCCGTGCGTTTCCCTGAGAATAATTGCAACCTTTAGAACGTTCTCAACCAATCAGAATCAAGCATTCAACAGCCCTGTAGTATAAATATATATATATATAGGCTATATATATTATATATTTTTTTTACATAACTGCTTTTGAAGATGTAAATTCAGTCAATCTGCTGGAAGAGATTTGTTTCTTGTAAAATGGAAATGCATGGTAATTTTATTTTATAAATATAAGCAAAAAAAACTAAATGGTTTAGCCTAACACAGTTTTAGAACAAATCTTTCTGCATTAATAGCCTAAATAAAATATAACTACAGTAGTCCATGTTTGATCGGACTTCAAACCCATGTCTTTGTAATGGTAGATTCGTAGGCCAATGTTCTACCATTCGACCACGTCTTTACTCACGTTCAAGGAGGAGCCCAATAATATAATTTTGCAGTGTGTGTTTGCTCAAACTAAATATATATAAATTCAAGGGAGCACCGCCGCGTTGTTCGAACAATGTATCAAGGCTACTGAAACGTGCATGTCTCAATACAGGAGCAGAAGCGCTGGTTCAGATTTTATTAGGCTATTTGTTGTTTAAACGTGCGTGTTGCATATTTAAAAAATATATACAGGGTACCCGCGGTCTTAAAAGCCTTGAAAAAGTCTTGAATTTGATCGTCTCAAATTAAGGCCTTAAAAGCCTTTAATTTAGTATACAAAGTCTTGGATTTCGTTACAAAGGTCTTATTTTTTATTTAATTTTTTGCCTTTCCTAGGATTAAGTTCATACCGTAACAAAATTAACTAATGTAGGCTAATTCTAAATGTATGCAGCGTTGAGTGCCCCTCGCGCTCCACGTCATAGCAGAAAAAGCGATCGCGTGCGCACCCGTTATGGTTACTAGGCAAGTGAGGTACAGATCAAGATAGTACCTAGCCTAGTTTAATCCGCTGTGGCCAGAAATGACAGAATTTAAACCCCAAATAAGAGCTTTTCTGTTAAAAGAACATTTTTTTTACCCGGTCTTTTCAATAATATCTGGCAACCATGCGCGCGCTCTCTCTACACTGCTTAAGAAGCGTGGATTATCTGAAAACACAGACAAGCTGGAGTTCAGCGATCTTTAAGATTTTCCTCTTAAATTAAAGTGTCATTCAGTCGGTCTGTGTTCTGTAACGAGCCGCTGTTTGTGCGTCTAAATCTGCGATCAAAATGCAGGCTGATATCCAGCAGTGTTCATACAAGCAAGAATGCAATGTTTCCCGAATATCCACACGATTTCAAATGTGACATTGATTTTATACAACAGTAAAAAAGAAAAGATAAATGGTAACATTAAGTGATGTACATGTACTACATTTAAAACAGCATCGTCAGGCTTGCTCTATAACGAAATATGTGGCTTTGAACGAATCGTGAGATTCAATGTATGAATGACTCACTCACTTATCAAGATAGCGAGTTACTGCCACCTAATGGCGATTTTAATGTTTTTTTAACATTGCATATTTAATGAACATTGTTTTATTGAAAGCATTTTTTAAAAGGTATTATAAAGGTAAATAAAATGAAATGGAAAATTTGATTAAAGGGGGCAAATATTGCCCCTTAATGGAAAAGGTGTGAGTGCAGTCCAAGTGGAAGAGAGAGGGCTACAGGGGGTACGGATAATTATGTGGAACTGTGCTACTGCTAAAGAGTGCAATATCAATAATTTATCATAAGCTTAATTAAATTGGCCTAGAGAGAATAATTATGACATTTTCTGTCTAAAGACTACATATAAAATAACTACCAAAAGTTAAAGGCAACTTCGGCGCAAAATGAACCTTTGGTCTAATTACACATTGTTACCTAGTCAACCGTTATCTGAGATTTGTTTTCATGATTGCCGAATGTAAATAGTTTTATCTATTAAAACAGTTTAGCCTATAATGCTAGTATAACGCTAGTATATAGGGCATAGAGTAATGACAAATAAAAATCGCTTGTTATTACCACTAACAAGGCTCAAAATAGCCCCACAGTAACACAGTAGCATAATAAGGTTCCCTACATTCAAACTCGAAGCATTGAGAACTTTGTCAGTGTCCATACAGTTTAATAAAAATATATTTTATACACAGAGTCAACTTCGTAATACAGGAAGAAGCCATCTTTGAAATATAGTCTCTACCAGTCGATCTACAAACGCCGATCTAGGTGCGCTGAACTGTGCAGAATCTCATATGGTCCGTCCGCACTTGGATCGGCGTTCGTAGATCGACTGGTAGAGACTATATTTCAAAGATGGCTTCTTCCTGTATTCGCGAAGTTGACTGTGTGGATAAAATATCTTCTTATTAAACTGTATGGACACTGACAAAGTTCTCAATGCTTCGGTTCTAATGTAGGGACCCTATTATGCTACTGTGTTACTGTGGGGCTATTTTGAGGCTTGTTAGTGGTAATAACAAGCGATTTTTATTTGTCATTACTCTATGCCCTATATACTAGCGTTATACTAGCATTATAGGCTAAACTGTTTTTATAGATAAAACTATTTACATTCGGCAATCATGAAAACAAATCTCAGATAACGGTTGAATAGGTAACAATGTGTAATTAGACCAAAGGTTCATTTTGCACCGAGAGTTGTCCTTTAAGTAACTGCAGTTTGACTAAAAGTTGAAAGACTTCAAAAATGGCTGCCAAAATTAACACTGGCCTACACACACGTGCACGCTACAACGTTGTTGTTTATGTATTAAATATGACTGATAATTTAAGTAAAATGTTTTATTTAATTCAAGTAGCCTCCTTGTACATAATTATTTTCTAGGGTTTGGAATGTATACAGATTTGACATTTTCCCCTCATACTTCTGTCGGAATGGGTATGAAGTTGGCATTAAATTTCATTTGAAATGGTATTAAAAAGGTCTTAAAAAGCCTTGAATTTAAGTTGGTGGATCCTGGGGGTACCCTGTATATACACATATTTGATATTGTCTCATTGAAGCTAATTATAGCATTGATTAGGCTTCTATGGAGGGGGAAATAGCCCACCGGCAAATCGCAACTTGCTTAGCTTGGTTATGTTTTTTTTTTTTTTTTTTTTTTAATGGAATCCCAGTTTTATTTTCTTTTTTTTAACATAACTGCTTTTGAAGATGTAAATTCAGTCAATCTGTTATAAGAGATTTGTTCCTTAATGTAAAATGGAAATGTAAGGTAATTTTAGGTTTATGCGGGATTTGAAACAGTGTCATCAAAATGATTGAACCAATGTTCTACCATTAGACCACAACTTTTCTCACTGAGAAAAGCCCAGAAGTTCGGTTGTTCAGCAGTCAGTGTGCGCACGCGCAGAGAAGCGCTCTTCAGTCTCACAATAGCGTTCATTCCTCAATAGCGTCATTGAAAGCACCCAATTTATTTTCGCTGAATGCGAGATAGGCCTATTTTAACTTTTGATTAATAAAATGTTCTGCTATAAAAGTTTATATTCTAGTTAAAGCTATTCTATTTAAAATGTAGGCTACTTTTACATAATTACGTTTTGCTTTCGCCAAATGGCCCTTTGCGCCACCTGGTGGTCATTGCGCAACCGACTTTGAAATACAGCTGGGTTATTTTTGCCGCGGTAGATTTGGCGCGGCGGCAAACGACATTCTGGTTGTCCACCTACTGTATCTAAAAAAATTTTTTTTTAAAAGTTTGACTATCAGTCGACTACGGCAAAATCTAACGAATCAGATTCGACTATGAAAATCCTTAGTCGAAAACAGCCCTAGTGTGTACACTCACACTTGGCGCCCTTTGTTTAGTCACGAGGCGTTAAACGTCGGCGAATAACGCGTGTGAAATTCGTCCCGGTGTGAACAGGCCTTCAGACTATCCGACCTCAACCAAAATTTTAAAGAGCTGTGATGAATTTGTTTTCAGAGATCAGCACACTGGAAGGAGATATTCGCCATTGCCAGTGACGGTATGAAGTTAATAATATCTCTTTATTTATTATTAGTGGAAGATAGAAAAAATATGTATATGCTGAATGAAAATCACATCACTTTCGGTCTCTCTTTGTCTCTCCAGAGCATGAAGCTGCCATGGTGAAATATAGTCGTTTACCTGAAAAGAGAAAATGAAAAGGTAAATATTGTTGTAAATGTGGATGTGTTATGTTAAACCCCCGACTTAGAGTCCAGCACTGAGCTAGATGTGTGTGTTGATGACAGGTTAAAGCGGAGGTGGTGAGAGAGGTGGCGTACTCCCGCAGAAAGCAGCATCAGGCGGCGATGCAGTATTATTGTGCTCTGAATGCGCTGCAGTACAGGAAGAAAGTGGCCATGCTGGAGCCCATGCTGGGATTCACACACGCTCAGGTCTGACACTCACCATCACACACACTTCACTTCACTCTCTGCTGGATGAGCTGCGTTCCAAAACTCTTCATATTTGCACACTTGTGACAACAGATCAATTAAAGTTGCTTTTGCAAAAGCAAAATTTTTAAGACCTCAGGGTGACTGATAATAATGTCTCATTCCCAAAGAAGTAAATCAAAAGGTAATAAGGTTTTTAAGAAGTTTAGGAATAACTGTCACACAAAGGAGTGTGGTCTCCAGGGACTCCAAATTTTCAGTAACTCCAGATTCAGTAACTTTCCATTGTAATTTGGTGATTAGATCAGGTAAGGTCTGGCTCTATTTAAGGGAAATGCAACAAGGGTTCGAGGCTGTTGTGTGTTTTCAGGTCAGTTTTCACTCCCAGCCTCACGTAGTCTCGTCAGGTGAAAGGATTCTTCTTTGTTCTAGAAACATTTGATGGTTTGTATTTATTATCTAGTGGAATTGTAAAAATACATTTACCTGACATAATAAATTGTTATACTTGATCATTCTAACTAGGGATGTCCTGATACCACTTTTTCACTACCGATACTGATGTCGCAGCTTTGGTTTTTTCTGACACCGATATCAATCCGATATTTTTATTTTATTCTTAAAGGGCGGGTTGACTGCGATTTCACTTTTTTCATTTTAAATAGTGTGTAATGTTGCTGTTGGTGCATGAACAGTATCTGCAAAGTTGCAGCACTGAAAGTTTAGTGTAAGCAGAGATATCGTCTTTTAAAAATCAGGAAGTAAAATTGCCTACAAAAACGACTCGTTTTGGACTACAGCTGGGTTATGGTACGTCACTAACCTACACATTTGCATCAACCCCTCCCTCCGGAATATGCAGGAAAGGGCAGACGCATATTTATGTGGTCGAGTGAGTTGTGTTCACGCAGCTGTCAGGTCTTCTGTGTTTCGGGCTTCCCACGGACACTATACTTCGACAACAATGGATACAATTTATGTTTGATTATATTCCTGAAAGTGACTATCGTAATCAGGCTCTCTGTGCTGCGCATTTACGAGACAGCTTCCAGAATCTCCACGAGTTCAACACTGGATTAACGTAAACAAGAAACTGTTTCTAAATCATGAAGCAGATCCAACTTTAAAACCAGCAGTTAAAAGTCAGCAGTTGTTGGGCCACAACCTGTAAGTAGGCTAAGACTTCATCATTTTAAATGTATTTGCATGTATAATTCCTGACGTAGCGTTGTGTTTTTTTTTTTCAAATGCCAGTGCTGGCTTTGTAGGCTTTATGGGCTCAGGGTTTCCGCGGGTCTTAAAAAGTCTTAAAAGTCTTAAATACTGAACTTTAAATTTAAGGTCTTAAAAAGTCTTAAAAATGGCCAGATTTTTATCTGAGGTCTTAAATTTGATTTAGTCAGGTCTAAAAAAGATTTTACCCTCATTCATTTGCCAAAACTCTGGCCGCAGAAAGTTATTACAAAGTAGCAAAAAATTATTAAGTCGTAGCCTACAAAGCAGAGCTCTAGAGCAAGGGTTCAAACCGTTCAAACACGCGCTCGCGTGCTAGCATTAGCTCGTGGCTTGATCATAGACTGTAAAAGCTAAACAAGCTTTTTCAAATACTGAATTCATTGAAATAAAATAGTTTTTTCAGAATATTTTTTTACTTAAATTTTTGGTAGGTCTTAAATTTCAATGTTTATGGTCTTAAAATGTCTTAAACAGGTCTTAAATTTGACTTACTGAAACCTGCAGAAACCCTGGGGCTACTAGTTTGGCTATTTTGTGTCTACGGCAAACGCGTACAAACATTATGGACCTGAATTTTGTATAAGTACTAATGTTGTAAATGTATTTTTCATATATATATGCTTTATAACTATTTTCGATTTGATCAAGAACGTAAACCTGCAAACGCTGTTTGTGTTGAACATTAGTTAACCAGTCAGTTGCTATCGTTGCCAGTCAGATGCTATTGTGTAAAACAAACGTGTATAAAGTAAAAAAATGAAGCAAATTATCATTCAGAAACCTTTATTAAGAGCCGTGTGTGGTGAGGTTCGGCTTGACTCGAATTCATCAGCGGCTTTCTCGGTCTAATTCTGCCTCAGTGATACTGCGTGTACACTTATTTATGTGTATCCACCGTCTGTGTTATCCACATTTGGCATGCCCGCCCGTTTCGCCCGTAAAGGTCATGGGCGTTAATCTTCCGGACAACGTGAGCGACAGTTTAGCCAATCACAACACACCAGCCCAAACGAACCAATCTGAGCCCGCTACGTGGTTCTGAGGGAGTGTTTTCATAGACTCAGGAAGTGAACCGCTCGTTCAGGGGACAGAGGAGAGCGCGGCTGACAATAAAGGTGAAATTTATGAAAAAATAAGACTTTTAAAAAAAACCACGGATTCATGTTATATTGCACCCCATAAACACAATCATGCAAAGAAAAAGAGCAGTAAACCCGCCCTTTAAACTAATAAAAAATATTGCACTTTTCTCAATAAGCCCCTTAAAATATACCTCCAGTATATAGTCCACAACAACAGTTGATTATGAAAGATTGCCACCCATTATTCAAACAACACAAAAAATAAAAAATATATATAAATAAAAGAAAATACAGGTACTTTAGTACTTAAAGCAAGCTAGCTACCAACAGGTTTAAAGTTAAAACAATTTAAACAGCAGCATTCTACATTATAAATACCAGTACAGTTTCTTTAAAATCAAGTAGAATTTCTATAACTATGTGTTGAACTGATTATTACTCTTGTGTGTGTTAAACACAATCTACTTAATACAGACAGCTTCATTATAAAGATAAACAACAAATCCCCCAAATATATGATCATAATCTATGACAAAAATGCTATTATAAACTAGATTAGTGAATAATACACATTGCACTTTATATTGTTGTAAAATACATTCATGAAAAACAAGATAACAAAAATCAAAAGGATAATTATTTTAGATATAGCCAAGGCTACTATAAAATTGAGACATGTTTAAGTGTATTGCACAGCTATTTAATGAGGCAGCAACATTAATAATTATTAATGTTAATAAGCTTTAATTGCGTCACTGCATCATGATATGAAAGACTCCAACACAGTGCGGCACAAAGCGCTTATGCACATCCCGAGCGGAGAATGATGCCCTTGAAACCACGTGGAGTTACAGCGCACAGCGTGTCGAGTCCGCTTCTGAGAAGCTCAAAACACAAAGGAAATACATATTGATGGACAGTGTATTATACAGTATCTATCTATGCGATAGATAGAGTTTATTGAGCCTTTTCTTTTAACGGTTTTAAATTTCATTTACTGTGCGCGTGAAGAACAATAATAGTGCTCTGACTCTAGTGTTGTGATCAAACCGACAGCGTCCGACACCTGGTAGAGAGTTACATGATTGAGTTACAGCAATAAAGTTCTGCAATATACATTCAGGGGTGCCGTAAAGGGGGGGTAAACGATGACGATTCGCGGGGCCCATGACTAAGAGGGGGCCCAGGAGAAGCCCCCAATAAAATTGTGGTTAAAAAAATGTATATTTGATTGTTAAAATTATTAACTTTAAATTACTCTATGCTGTTTCCTGGTGTCAAAAAATTATTTTGTTTAGGAAACACAAACGTCTGTGGGCCCCTCTCCCCTCTCAATTATCATAAAATGGTTCAGTCCACCCAAATTGTATGCAGGCAACGTATTTTTACTAGTGCTGTCAAACGATTAAAATATTTAATCGCGATTAATCGCATTAATGTCATAGTTAACTCCGATTAATCGCACATTTTTTATCTATTCTTAATGTCTTTTGATTTCTTTTTGTTACATTTTTTTCTCATTTTAATGCTCTTATCAACATGGAAAAGTGGATTGGCTTGTTTAGTGCAAATGTTTTTTTTAATTATTATTATTGAAAATAACATTGGAATAGTGTTCAATTTCACTCTAACATATATAGCCTAAATAATCTCTCACACAATGTAACACTGTCCATCAATAAAAGGGTGAAAGAAATTAACCTGACTCCGCCAGATGGATTTGCTCCGCATATCCATCTGTAAACCTTCCGTTGAAGTAGTTTTGGAAAGGGGCGAAAATACTGGTTAGCTGATTGGCCTATGTTGGTGATAGACGGGCCAAATCAACCAATCAGAGCAACTCTTGCCGAAACCAGTCGGGAGAAGAGCAAAAGCATCTTTTCCTCTGAGAAAAGCCTCCAGAGCAGTGTTTTTCTCTTCTTTCAGTGAGGAAATACTCTGTAATTCCGATAAAACTTGCTCGATAGCCACACTGATGCTAGTTTCATCCGCTGAAGCCGCCATGTGACTCTGGACTGAACTGTCGCGCTTCTCGTTGCGTCACACCTCAACCCGCCTCAAAGCCAACGCTGATTGGACGTTCGTTTGGTGAACTGCTCCCAAATTTTCTTTAATGGAAAGTATCCAGACTGATCTGCGAGTGAAACCTTAAAAGCTCGCGAGATCAGGATGGTCTCACGAGGCTAGAAAGAAATACTGACGAGGTCCTTATAATGACGAGGGGTGGAGAATTAGCATCATCTGTGTTTGTGTGTGTGTGTGTGTTTGGCCATCATCAAGTGGTGTTTCAGGCTGGACGTGCTGCGATGATGATAGCTCAGTTCATAATGACAAAACATACAGATCGCTTTGGTCTGGTCAATGGGACAATTTGGCAACTTTTTAAAAGTAAACTTTACATTCAGAATCTCATTGGCATCCATTTCGGCGTCTCGCACTCGTCATCCACTCAAAACATAACGTTACTATTTGGCCGGCTCGCAAGCTGAAACGAGTGTGTGCGGCACAAAACGGCCTCGCGCTGCGCTCTGAAACCCATTCATGTCAATGGCTTGCACCGCGCGAGGACGTTTCGTTGCTTCTTTGTCCAAAGCGCAAGCGGATCTAGCTGAGACCGGAAACAAAACAACAGGCACGCCGCACACACACACTCGTTTTGGCTTGCGAGCCGGCTTTGAGTGGATAACGAGCGCGAGACGCTGAAATGGATCAGGACGCATGCCGCGTCCTGTTGCAAAAGTATGTGAAGAAACGACAAAGTTTGCTAGGACAAAAGACCGTTAATCGCGCGATAAAAAAATTAACGCCTTTAAATGGGTTTGCGTTAACGCCGTTAGATAACGCGTTTAACTGACAGCCCTAATTTTTACACTCTGATTGTGTGAGACATACACGCTTGGCCAGATTCGGCTTGAAGTCGTTCATCCTCGGGTGCTAATCATGCGGTGCCGCCGCCGCGCGCTGTTACAAAAAAGTTGTCCACACAGGACACAGCTAAGACACAGCTAAGTGAAACGAGGTCTTGGCGGTCTTGCGCATCCGAACTTGTCAATTGCCGCGGACGCGCCGAGAATAAAACAAGGCTGATCCGTGCTCATGTAATCGGTGACACCCTTTATATTTCAACTTCATTAATCATTAATTTACATATTTTATTCGATAAACGATTACCAAATACAACACATTTTGTTTTCCTTAAATTTAAAGTTAGTTTATTCAAATCAAACCAATATTTAGCAGTACCATTTCTTTTTCCATTGTATCCAGAAGTTGTTTCATATTGTCACCAGAAAAAAATAAGTTTGTATCATCTGCAAATAATATCAAATAATTGGAAACCTCACATATATATCATTAATGTATAACAGAAAAAGCAATGGGTCCAGTACAGAGCCTTGGGGAACCCCACATGTTACCTGCACCAATTGTGACCTGCAATTATCTATTTGGACATATTGATGCTTTTTCTCTAAATAATTACTTATCCAACAGTGAGCTACCCCTCTTGCTTCATATTTTTTTCAGTTTCTAAGATCTGTAGATCTCCTTTTCTCTAGAAAAAGTCAAATGCTTTTTAAGATCTAAAAATACCCCAACTGTGTATTGTTTATTTTCTGTTGCGTTAGATATTTTCTCCACAAAATCTTATAACACATGTGAGCTGTTCTAATACTTCTAAACCCATATTGTTGCTTGCTTAGTATATCATATTTTATAAGAAAATCATTTAATCTTGTGTAAACTAATTTTACCAATATTTTAGAAAATTGTGAAAGCAAAGAAATGGGCTTATAATTTGAAAAGGTATGTCTATCTCCAGTTTTATATATGGGTATAACTTTAGGGATTTTCATTTTTTCAGGGCCCTGTTAAGATTCTTTTCATGGTGCCCAAAATCCTTAGCAGTGCCCCTTTATACATTTGTTTTATGTGAAAACATATACCTTTATCTAAAGATCAAGTATAATAATATTAACATTGAATCATCTCTGAAGATAGTTTCATCATTGACTGTAACCGAACGCAACGCGCTGTTTGAACACAGATGGAGAATGACTGACAGGTGCAACGGAGGGAAGAGTTTACGTGATCTTGAATTTAATGACTTAAACATTCATTTCTCTCACACATAATAGCTTCAGAACACTTATATTAGAGTGCATGAAAACGTTATGGTACTTCAGAATGTTTTTGTGCCTTTTGTGGGGCTTAACAATAACACATAATAGTATACGCACAATATCTGATTTGGATCGGCCTCGTGCCTGATTCAGATACCCGATGCCGCAAAAATGGCAGTATTCAGAGTCGATACCGATCCTGAGTATCGATCGGGACATCCCTGAATTCTAACAGACTTTGACTATATTTTCATTAAGTTAAAAGGAATAGTCAAGCATTAACGTATTAAATGATGCACAGATATCATTGATAAACCTTTTTTCATTTTATGGAGTCAGATGAAACGAGTTAATTGATAAGATTAAATGTTTTGCATTTAATTAAAAATCACTTTGCCATGGGAAAGACGGAACACGTGTGAAACCTTTACCATGAATCGAATTCCGCCATTGGATTCGATTTCGTGTCCGACTTTACAGCGGCATCTAGTTGTGCGGTTATGAATTGCAACCAACAGAAGTTACGTTGCCGACAGGAAAAAAAAAATCGCTTTTCAAAAAGAATCACTACTTTTCAAAAGAATTGCTACTTTTAAAAAAAGAATTGCTACTTTTCATAAGAGTCGATTCCTTGTTCAAAAGAATCGCTACTTTTTCAAAAAGAATCGCTGACTTTTCAAAATAATTGCTACTTTTTGAAAAAGAAAAGTAGCAATCGATTCTTTTCAAAAATACTTTTCAAAAGAATAGATTATTTTTTTTAAAGTAGCGGTTAATTTTTTTTTAAGTAGTGCAGAAACTATTTATACATTACAATGTAATTACACATTTTACACATACACTACACATAGATTTATTACATATTTATTATACATTTATTACAGTGTTATTATACATTTATTACAGAGTTATTTTACATTTATTGCAATTTACTTATACATTTAATTATATATTTACATTACAGTGTTATACATTTATTACATTCTTATTATACATTTGTTACCTTAATATTATACATTTGTTACATTATTATTTTGTTACATTATTTTTTATCAAGCGAAAAAATTGTGTTTTCGAAATGATTATTTTATATTAATATTTATGAATATTAATATAAATATTTATTTCAGTTATTTCGTGTACATTTGTGTCTTTTTTATCACATTATTACAGCTCCGTTTAACTAAATAAATCACTTAGCAATAAATCACTTAGACACTGAAGTTTGTGCGCATACTTTGCAGCGTGCCCAACGACAGCTCTTGACTGACTAATGCATGCCCTCGGGACTTTTTGCTTCAATTTAAGTGTTGTTTGTGTGCATTATAATCAATGTAGCTGAATAATCTTCAATCCTGTTTGGTTATCCACAGGTACATTTCTTTAAGAAGGGGATGGAGCTGGTGTCGAAGAAGATGGACAGTTTTCTAAGCTCAGTTTCCAGCATGAATCGGAGGTAAAGGACAAGTCTTTATTTCAGAGCACACACATACGTGTGTGAGGATTGTCTGTGAGTCCCTCATTTTCTGTCTGTGCTTCAGTATTGAGTCTCAGTTAGAGGTCGAGGCAGAGGTCATGCGCTCGTCTCAGAGAGAGCTCCTGTCCGTGGATGACACCGTCTACATGCCAGATCACGATCGAGTCCCCGTGAATCGCACCCTCATCCAGAAAGCAGGTTACCTCAACATCAGGAAGTACGGGTCACATGATCTCGGTCAGACTTGATGTTGTGACCAGGGAGGTGTCAGGTTTAACAAACTGAGCTCTGTGTCCCACAGTAAGACGGGGCTGGTGACCACAGCGTGGGACAGGCTGTTCTTCTTCACGCAGGGGGGGAACCTGATGTGTCAGCCGCGGGCGCAGTGGCAGGCGGGATGGTCCTGGATCTGGACAACAGTTCTGTCATGGCCGTGGAGTGTGAGGACCGGCGATACTGCTTTCAGATCACTTCACCTAACGGCAAAACGTAAGGAAACATTGTTTGTGGGTTTAAACCTGTGAACATTGAATGTGTGAAATGTTAAAATAATTGATATATCATTTAATAGATTTGAAAATTTATGAACAAAGCACTCAGGTCTAAGTGCCATGGCCCTCTGTCAGAATCCAGAGTTTCAAGAAGATTGGACAAATGTATTTTTTCGCACAAAAAATGAAAGGGGTACCACTGTCGTTTTCTTCTTTTTCGGCTCAAAATTTTGAGTTGCTCTGATCTTGAAACTCTGGATTCTGATAGAGGGCCATGGGACTTAGACCTGAGTGCAAAATGGAGGCTCTAGACCCTTCCAGAGCTGAGATATTGAGATATTTATAATGGCTCAATATCTCAATATGTTAGAGTTCTCAACGGGTTCGAGTCGGCCCAGACAAACCCACGGGACCTCGCGGGTTCGAGGCCGGGTTCTGGGTCGAAAACATAAGCAAATGACTCGGGTTCGAGTCGAACCTCGGGCTTAATCTTTTCCACCCAGTAAAAAAACAAACAAATTATTATAATCATCGCTGCTGTTCACCGTAAAGAAAGTCTGGCTGCTGCGTGCAAAGTCCATCGCGGGTGGCTGGCAGAGAGGAGAACACGCCTCAGTCTATCCACTGTGGACGCACTGATCTTCCTCCACGATGCCTATTATAAGCATATGATTATGTTTGTAGGCTAGGTCTATTTTGTTTTCAAAACTCGTAGCCCGCCTGCTGGTTTCGAAACGCGGTCGGAAGACTAGGAAAAGGAAAAGAGAATCTGACTGCGTGAGAAACCTGACAGGAGTCCCGCTCTCGGTCGAGCTTTATACTCATTGGCGCGAGCTTCAAAAGCAGCACTGGATGCAACGGTGATGCTGACCTGGCGATCTTGTTGATGGACTAGTAAGTCAACCTTTCTAAGTTTGTGCTCATTTTATTTTGTGATTTCACCGGAATGAATAGACGCTGCAACGGCAATAGACTGTACTAGAACGCGTGCGCGTCCGAGTCGGGCCGCGGGCCGGGTTTCGGGCGGATAATTCATGTTGATGTGTCGGGTTACATCGGGTCAGGCTTCAAAAGCCACGGGCCAGGTCGGGTCGGGTAATAATTTTCAGGCCCGTTGAGAACTCTACAATATGTCATAAATATCTCAATATCTCAGCTCTGGAAGGGTCTAGAGCCTCCATTTTTGCACTCAGGTCTAAGTCCATGGCCCTCTATCCGGAATCCAGAGTTTTCAAGAAACTTTTTTTCGCACAAAAAAAAAAAAACGACAGTGGTACCCCTTATGTTTTTTTTTTTTTGTTGCGAAAAAAAATTTTTTCTTGAAACTCTGGATTCTGATAGAGGGCCATGGGACTTAGACCTGAGTGCAAAATGGAGGCTCTAGACCCTTCCAGAGCTGAGATATTGAGATATTTATGAGATATTTGTGACATACTGAGATATTGAGCCATTATAAATATTCTCAATATCTCAGCTCTGGAAGGGTCTAGAGCCTCCATTTTTGCACTCAGGTCTAAGTCCCATGGCCCTCTATCAGAATCCAGAGTTTCAAGAAACTTTTTTTTCGCAAAAAAAAAAAAACGATACAGTGGTACCCCTTATGTTTTTTTTTTGTGCGAAAAAAAAGTTTCTTGATACTCTGGATTCTGATAGAGGGCCATGGGACTTAGACCTGAGTGCAAAAATGGAGGCTCTAGACCCTTCCAGAGCTGAGATATTAAGATATTTATGAGATATTTGTGACATATTGAGATATTGAGCCATTATAAATATCTCAATATCTCAGCTCTGGAAGGGTCTAGAGCCTCCATTTTTGCACTCAGGTCTAAGTCCCATGGCCCTCTATCAGAATCCAGAGTTTCAAGAAACTTTTTTTTTCGCACAAAAAAAAAAAAAACGACAGTGGTACCCCTTATGTTTTTTTTTTTTTTTTTGCGAAAAAATTTTTTTTCTTGAAACTCTGGATTCTGATAGAGGGCCATGGGACTTAGACCTGAGTGCAAAAATGAAGGTCTAGACTTCCAGAGCTGAGATATTGAGATATTTATGAGATATTTGTGACATACTGAGATATTGAGCCATTATAAATATCTCAATATCTCAGC
Organism: Hybognathus amarus; assembly: GCA_030378365.1. Taxonomy (NCBI): domain Eukaryota; kingdom Metazoa; phylum Chordata; class Actinopteri; order Cypriniformes; family Leuciscidae; genus Hybognathus; species Hybognathus amarus. Next base: position 8,841 of record JAQIUQ010005876.1, on the reverse strand, counting down.
TCTGGAAGGGTCTCAGAGCCTCCATTTTTGCACTCAGGTCTAAGTCCCATGGCCCTCTATCAGAATCCAGAGTTTCAAGAAACTTTTTTTTTCGCAAAAAAAAAAACGACAGTGGTACCCCTTATGTTTTTTTTTTTGTGTCGCAAAAAAAGTTTCTTGAAACTCTGGATTCTGATAGAGGGCCATGGGACTTAGACCTGAGTGCAAAATGGAGGCTCTAGACCCTTCCAGAGCTGAGATATTGAGATATTTATAATGGCTCAATATCTGAATATGTCACAAATATCTCATAAATATCTCAATATCTCAGCTCTGGAAGGTTCTAGAGCCTCCATTTTTGCACTCAGGTCTAAGTCCCATGGCCCTCTATCCAGAATCCAGAGTTTCAAGAAACTTTTTTTCGCACAAAAAAAAAAACGACAGTGGTACCCCTTATGTTTTTTTTTTGCGAAAAAAAAATAAGTTTCTTGAAACTCTGGATTCTGATAGAGGGCCATGGGACTTAGACCTGAGTGCAAAAATGGAGGCTCTAGACCCTTCCAGAGCTGAGATATTGAGATATTTATGAGATATTTATGACATACTTATATATTGAGCCATTATAAATATCTCAATATTCTCAGCTCTGGAAGGGTCTAGAGCCTCCATTTTTGCACTCAGGTCTAAGTCCCATGGCCCTCTATCAGAATCCAGAGTTTCAAGAAACTTTTTTTTCGCACAAAAAAAAAAAAACGACAGTGGTACCCCTTATGTTTTTTTTTTTTGCGAAAAAAATTTTTTTCTTGAAACTCTGGATTCCGATAGAGGGCCATGGGACTTAGACCTGAGTGCAAAATGGAGGCTCAGACCCTTCCAGAGCTGAGATATTGAGATATTTATAATGGCTCAATATCTCAAATATGTCACAAATATCTCATAAATATCTCAATATCTCAGCTCTGTATGCCATTATAAATATCTAAATACTCAGCTCTGGAAGGGTCTAGAGCCTCCATTTTTGCACTCAGATCTAAGTCCCATGGCCTCTATCAGAATCCAGAGTTTCAAGAAAATCAAAATTTTCGACCCGAAAAAAAAACGACAGTGGTACCCCTTACGTTTTTTTTTTTGGGTCAAAATTTTGATTTTCTTGAAACTCTGGATTCTGATAGAGGGCCATGGGACTTAGACCTGAGTGCAAAAATGAGGCTCTAGACCCTTCCAGAGCTGAGATATTGAGATATTTATGAGATATTTGTGACATATTGAGATATTGAGCCATTATAAATATCTCAATATCTCAGCTCTGGAAGGGTGTAGAGCCTCCATTTTTGCACTCAGATCTAAGTCCCATGGCCCTCTATCAGAATCCAGAGTTTCAAGAAAATCAAAATTTTGACCCAAAAAAAAAACGACAGTGGTACCCCTTACGTTTTTTTTTTCGGGTCAAAATTTTGATTTTCTTGAAACTCTGGATTCTGATAGAGGGCCATGTGACTAGATCTGAGTGCAAAATGAGGCTCTAGACCCTTCCAGAGCTGAGATATTGAGATATTTATGATGACATTAGCTGAGATATTGAGATATTGAGCCATTATAAATATCTCAATATCTCAGCTCTGGAAGGGTCTAGAGCCTCCATTTTTGCACTCAGGTCTAAGTCCCATGGCCCTCTATCAGAATCCAGAGTTTCAAGAAACTTTATTTTTCGCACAAAAAAAAAAAACGACAGTGGTACCCCTTGTTTTTTTTTTTGGCGTCAAAAAAAAGATTTTCTTGACACTCTGGATTCTGATAGAGGGCCATGGGACTTAGAGCTGAGTGCAAAAATGGAGGCTCTAGACCCTTCCAGAGCTGAGATATTGAGATATTTATAATGGCATACAAGCTTGAGATATTGAGATATTTACAATGGCATAAATGCTACGTGAGATCTCAATATTCTCAGCTCTGGAAGGGTCTAGAGCCTTCATTTTTGCACTCAGATCTAAGTCACATGGCCCTCTATCAGAATCCAGAGTTTCAAGAAAATCAAAATTTTGACCCAAAAAAAAACGACAGTGGTACCCCTTACGTTTTTTTTTTCGGGTCAAAATTTTGATTTTCTTGAAAACTCTGGATTCTGATAGAGGGCCATGTGACTTAGATCTGAGTGCAAAAATGGAGGCTCTACACCCTTCCAGAGCTGAGATATTGAGATTTCACGTAGCATTTATGCCATTGTAAATATCTCAATATCTCAGCTCTATATGCCATTATAAATATCTCAATATCTCAGCTCTGGAAGGGTCTAGAGCCTCCATTTTTGCACTCAGATCTAAGTCCCATGGCCCTCTATCAGAATCTCAGAGTTTCAAGAAACTCAAAATTTTCGACCCGAAAAAAAAAACGACAGTGGTACCCCTTACGTTTTTTTTTTTGGTCAAAATTTTGATTTTCTTGAAACTCTGGATTCTGATAGAGGGCCATGGGACTTAGATCTGAGTGCAAAATGGAGGCTCAGACCCTTCCAGAGCTGAGATATTTAGAGATATTTATAATAGCTCTAAATATCTCAATATGTCAGCAAATATACTCATAAATATCTGAATATCTCAGCTCTGGAAGGGTCTAGAGCCTCCATTTTTGCACTCAGGTCTAAGTCCCATGGCCCTCTATCAGAATCCAGAGTTTCAAGAAAATTAAACTTTTTCGCATCTAAAAAAAAACGACAGTGGTACCCCTTACGTTTTTTTTTTTTGCGAAAAAAAAGTTTCTTGAAACTCTGGATTCCTGATAGAGGGCCATGGGACTTAGACCTGAGTGCAAAAATGGAGGCTCTAGACCCTTCCAGAGCTGAGATATTGAGATATTTATGAGATATTTGTGACATATTGAGATATTAGAATTAGCCATTATAAATATCTCAATATCTCAGCTCTGGAAGGGTCTAGAGCCTCCATTTTTGCACTCAGATCTAAGTCCCATGGCCCTCTATCAGAATCCAGAGTTTCAAGAAAATCAAAATTTTGACCTCGAAAAAAAAACGACAGTGGTACCCCTTACGTTTTTTTTTCGGGTCAAAATTTTGATTTTCTTGAAACTCTGGATTCTGATAGAGGGCCATGTGACTTAGATCTGAGTGCAAAAATGGAGGCTCTAGACCCTTCCAGAGCTGAGATATTGAGATATTTATAATGGCATACAGAGCTGAGATATTGAGATATTTACAATGGCATAAATGCTACGTGAAATCTCAATATCTCAGCTCTGGAAGGGTCTAGAGCCTCCATTTTTGCACTCAGATCTAAGTCACATGGCCCTCTATCAGAATCCAGAGTTTCAAGAAAATCAAAATTTTGACCCGAAAAAAAAAACGACAGTGGTACCCCTTACGTTTTTTTTTTCGGGTCAAAATTTAGATTTTCTTGAAACTCTGGATTCTGATAGAGGGCCATGGGACTTAGATCTGAGTGCAAAAATGGAGGCTCTAGACCCTTCCAGAGCTGAGATATTTAGATATTTATAATGGCATACAGAGCTGAGATATTGAGATATTTACAATGGCATAAATGCTACGTGAGATCTCAATATCTCAGCTCTGGAAGGGTGTAGAGCCTCCATTTTTGCACTCAGATCTAAGTCCCATGGCCCTCTATCAGAATCCAGAGTTTCAAGAAAATCAAAATTTTGACCCGAAAAAAAAACGTAAGGGGTACCACTGTCGTTTTTTTTTCGGGTCAAAATTTTGATTTTCTTGAAACTCTGGATTCTGATAGAGGGCCATGGGACTTAGATCTGAGTGCAAAAATGGAGGCTCTAGACCCTTCCAGAGCTGAGATATTTAAGATATTTATAATGGCATACAGAGCTGAGATATTGAGATATTTACAATGGCATAAATGCTACGTGAAATCTCAATATCTCAGCTCTGGAAGGGTCTAGAGCCTCCATTTTTGCACTCAGATCTAAGTCCCATGGCCCTCTATCAGAATCCAGAGTTTCAAGAAAATCTAAAATTTTGACCCGAAAAAAAAAACGTACAGTGGTACCACTGTACGTTTTTTTTTTCGGGTCAAAATTTTGATTTTCTTGAAACTCTGGATTCTGATAGAGGGCCATGGGACTTAGATCTGAGTGCAAAAATGGAGGCTCTAGACCCTTCCAGAGCTGAGAATATTTAGATATTTATAATGGCATACAGAGCTGAGAATATTGAGATATTTACAATGGCATAAATGCTACGTGAAATCTCAATATCTCAGCTCTGGAAGGGTCTAGAGCCTCCATTTTTGCACTCAGATCTAAGTCCCATGGCCCTCTATCAGAATCCAGAGTTTCAAGAAAATCAAAATTTTGACCCGAAAAAAAACGACAGTGGTACCCCTTACGTTTTTTTTTCGGGTCAAAATTTTGATTTTCTTGAAACTCTGGATTCTGATAGAGGGCCATGGGACTTAGATCTGAGTGCAAAAATGGAGGCTCTAGACCCTTCCAGAGCTGAGAAATTGAGATATTTATGAGCATATATTGTGACATATTGAGATATTACGATGCCATTATAAATATCTCAATATCTCAGCTCTGGAAGGGTCTAGAGCCTCCATTTTTGCACTCAGGTCTAAGTCCCATGGCCCTCTATCGGAATCCAGAGTTTCAAGAAAATCAAAATTTTGACCCGAAAAAAAAACGACAGTGGTACCCCTTACGTTTTTTTTTCGGGTCAAAATTTTGATTTTCTTGAAACTCTGGATTCTGATAGAGGGCCATGGGACTTAGATCTGAGTGCAAAAATGGAGGCTCTAGACCCTTCCAGAGCTGAGATATTGAGATATTTATGAGATATTTGTGACATATTGAGAATATTGAGCCATTATGAATATATCTCAATATCTCAGCTCTGGAAGGGTCTAGAGCCTCCATTTTTGCACTCAGGTCTAAGTCCCATGGCCCTCTATCAGAATCCAGAGTTTCAAGAAAATCAAAATTTTGACCCAAAAAAAAAACGACAGTGGTACCCCTTACGTTTTTTTTTCGGGTCAAAATTTTGATTTTCTTGAAACTCTGGATTCTGATAGAGGGCCATATGACTTAGATCTGAGTGCAAAAATGGAGGCTCTAGACCCTTCCAGAGCTGAGATATTGAGATTTCACGTAGCATTTATGCCATTGTAAATATCTCAATATCTCAGCTCTGTATGCCATTATAAATATCTAAATATCTCAGCTCTGGAAGGGTCTAGAGCCTCCATTTTTGCACTCAGATCTAAGTCCCATGGCCCTCTATCAGAATCCAGAGTTTCAAGAAAATCAAAATTTTGACCCGAAAAAAAAACGACAGTGGTACCCCTTACGTTTTTTTTTCGGGTCAAAATTTTGATTTTCTTGAAACTCTGGATTCTGATAGAGGGCCATGGGACTTAGATCTGAGTGCAAAATGGAGGCTCTAGACCCTTCCAGAGCTGAGATATTTAGATATTTATAATGGCTCAATATCTCAATATGTCACAAATATCTCATAAATATCTCAATATCTCAGCTCTGGAAGGGTCTAGAGCCTCCATTTTTGCACTCAGGTTTAAGTCCCATGGCCCTCTATCAGAATCCAGAGTTTCAAGAAACTTTTTTTTTCGCACAAAAAAAAAAAAAAAAAACGACAGTGGTACCCCTTATGTTTTTTTTTTTTTGCGAAAAAAAAAAGTTTGCTTGAAACTCTGGATTCTGATAGAGGGCCATGGACTTAGACCTGAGTGCAAAAATGGAGGCTCTAGACCCTTCCAGAGCTGAGATATTGAGATATTTATGAGATATTTGTGACATACTGAGATATTGAGCCATTATAAATATCTCAATATCTCAGCTCTGGAAGGGTCTAGAGCCTCCATTTTTGCACTCAGGTCTAAGTCCCATGGCCCTCTATCTAGAATCCAGAGTTTCAAGAAAATCAAAATTTTGACCCGAAAAAAAACGACAGTGGTACCCCTTACGTCTGTTTTTCGGGTCAAAATTTAGATTTTCTTGAAACTCTGGATTTGATAGAGGGCCATGTGACTTAAATCTGAGTGCAAAAATGGAGGCTCTAGACCCTTCCAGAGCTGAGATATTGAGATATTTATGACATACTTAGAATATTGAGCCATTATTGAGTATCTCAACATCTCAGCTCTGGAAGGGTCTAGAGCCTCATTTTTGCACTCAGGTCTAAGTCCCATGGCCCTCTATCAGAATCCAGAGTTCAAGAAACTTTTTTTTCGACACAAAAAAAAAAAAACGACAGTGGTACCCCTTATGTTTTTTTTTTTGCGAAAAAAAAAAAAGTTCTCTTGAACACTCTGGATTCTGATAGAGGGCCATGGGACTTAGATCTGAGTGCAAAAATGGAGGCTCTACACCCTTCCAGAGCTGAGATATTGAGATTTCACGTAGCATTTATGCCATTGTAAATATCTCAATATCTCAGTCTATATGTCATTATAAATATCTAAATATCTCAGCTCTTGGAAGGGTCTAGAGCCTCCATTTTTGCACTCAGATCTAAGTCCCATGGCCCTCTATCAGAATCCAGAGTTTCAAGAAAAGTCAAAATTTCGACCACAAAAAAAACGACAGTGGTACCCCTTATCCGTTTTTTTTCGGGTCAAAATTTTGATTTTCTTGAAACTCTGGATTCTGATAGAGGGCCATGGGACTTAGATCTGAGTGCAAAAATGGAGGCTCTAGACCCTTCCAGAGCTGAGATACATTTCACGTATATTTATAATGGCTCAATATCTCAATATGTCACACATATCTCATCAATATCTCAATATCTCAGCTCTGGAAGGGTCTAGAGCCTCCATTTTTGCACTCAGGTCTAAGTCCCATGGCCCTCTATCAGGAATCCAGAGTTTCAAGAAACTTTTTTTGACGCACAAAAAAAAAAACGACAGTGGTACCCCTTATGTTTGTTTTTTTTAGAGAAAAAAAGATTTTCTTGAAAACTCTGGATTCTGATAGAGGGCCATGGGACTTAGACCTGAGTGCAAAAATGGAGGCTCTAGACCCTTCCAGAGCTGAGATATTGAGATATTCACGTAGATATTTGTGACATATTCAGATATTGAGATATTGAGCCATTATAAATATCTCAATATCTCAGCTCTGGAAGGGTCTAGAGCCTCCATTTTTGCACTCAGATCTAAGTCCCATGGCCCTCTATCAGAATCCAGAGTTTCAAGAAAATCAAAATTTTGACCCGAAAAAAAAAACGACAGTGGTACCCCTTGATTTTTTTTCGGGTCAGAAATTTTGATTTTCTTGAAACTCTGGATTCTGATAGAGGGCCATGGGACTTAGATCTGAGTGCAAAAATGGAGGCTCTAGACCCTTCCAGAGCTGAGTATTTAGATATTTATAATGGCATACAGGAGCTGAGATATTGAGATATTTACAATGGCATAAATGCTACGTGAAATCTCAATATCTCAGCTCTGGAAGGTATTGAGCCTCCATTTTTGCACTCAGATCTAAGTCACATGGCCCTCTATCAGAATCCAGAGTTTTAAGAAAATCAAAATTTTGACCCAAAAAAAAACGACAGTGGTACCCCTTACGTTTTTTTCGGGTCAAAATTTTGATTTTCTTGAAACTCTGGATTCTGATAGAGGGCCATGGGACTTAGATCTGAGTGCAAAAATGGAGGCTCTAGACCCTTCCAGAGCTGAGATATTGAGATATTTATAATGGCATACAGAGCTGAGATATTGAGATATTTACAATGGCATAAATGCTACGTGAAATCTCAATATCTCAGCTCTGGAAGGTCTGAGCCTCCATTTTTGCACTCAGATCTAAGTCACATGGCCCTCTATCAGAATCCAGAGTTTCAAGAAAATCAAAATTTTTGACCCGAAAAAAAAACGTACAGGGGTACCACTTAGTTTTTTTTCGGGTCAAGTTTGATTTTCTTGAAACTCTGGATTCTGATAGAGGGCCATGGGACTTAGATCTGAGTGCAAAAATGGAGGCTCTAGACCCTTCCAGAGCTGAGATATTGAGATATTCACGTAGCATTTATGCCATTGTAACATATCTCAATATCTAGCTCTGTATGCCATTATAAATATCTAAATATCTCAGCTCTGGAAGGGTCTAGAGCCTCCATTTTTGCACTCAGATCTAAGTCCCATGGCCCTCTATCAGAATCCAGAGTTTCAAGAAAATCAAAATTTTTGACCCAAAAAAAAGACAGTAAGGGGTACCACTGTCGTTTTTTTTCGGGTCAAAATTTTGATTTTCTTGAAACTCTGGATTACTGATAGAGGGCCATGGGACTTAGATCTGAGTGCAAAAATGGAGGCTCTAGACCCTTCCAGAGCTGAGATATTTAGATATTTATAATGGCATACAGAGCTGAGATATTGAGATATTTACAATGGCATAAATGCTACGTGAAATCTCAATATCTCAGCTCTGGAAGGTCTAGAGCCTCCATTTTTGCACTCAGATCTAAGTCACATGGCCCTCTATCAGAATCCAGAGTTTCAAGAAAATCAAAATTTTGACCCGAAAAAAAAACGTAAGGGGTACCACTGTCCGTTTTTTTTTGGGTCGAAATTTTGATTTTCTTGAAACTCTGGATTCTACATAGAGGCCATGGGACTTAGATCTGAGTGCAAAAATGGAGGCTCTAGACCTTCCAGAGCTGAGATATTGAGATTTCACGTAGCATTTATGCCATTGTAAATATCTCAATATCTCAGCTCTGTATGCCATTATAAATATCTAAATATCTCAGCTCTGGAAGGGTCTAGAGCCTCCATTTTGCACTCAGATCTAAGTCCCATGGCCCTCTATCAGAATCCCAGAGTTTCAAGAAAATCAAAATTTTGACCCGAAAAAAAA
>JAQIUQ010005873.1:0-25611 GCA_030378365.1 Hybognathus amarus | reverse complement strand
TACTCTTCGTTCAGTTACATCTGCTGCTGTGTGACGCGCAACAGTAATCATCGCTGATAAGTCTGAGCGCTTGGTAAGTGCAGCACACAGGCTTGCAGTTTCCACTGTGTCTCCCGCGGATCTTACCCTGCGGTGCTTGGAACCCGCCAGGAGAACAGTACTCTCTCTTCCTCACAAAAGAGCTTTGTGGGTGTTTCACGTCCTTTTCAGGGATGTCTAGTTCTCACCTGTGCGATTTCTCGATGCGGTCAAATTCTCCCTCAGGTAGATGGCCACAAACACTGCTGCACTGCTGCTAGATGGCCACAAACACTGAACTGCGGTTCCAGTTGTCTCCCTGGGGTGCCGCCTGAGGATCAGATGTCAGATCACGGCATTCGGAGGGAGAGCCGGTCATCGTCTGGTAATGACTCTGCGCGTGACTCCAGCTTCGGGTGTGGTGCTAGAAACTGCTAATACCACGAATGTCGGGCTTGTGTGGAACCCTCCACCCGGGTCCCAAACCTTGGAGGCTGGATAAGTGGTATCTCTGGAGTCGGCCATGCTGTTGCCCCACAGCCTGCTCCAGTGCCATTCTTCCCGGAAGTGCATGAAGAGCTGAGGAAGTCTTGGCTGGCCCCTCTGGCGGACCAGCTCGTAGGCAACCTCGCTCCTCCTTCCTCCACCCACCTTGATGGTGGAGCAGCACAAGACACCAGAGAATCCCCTCAGTCGCAATGCAACTGTGTCTGGAGACCGCTTCCACTTGGCGGGGTGCCCCTTCACTCCCCTCCCATGCCTGTAGGGTTTCCTCTGGTCTGACCGGGTGCCTGAGATGTGATGTGGAAGCGCCCGCCTCTGCCCTGCATGAAGAGCAAGAAGAGCAGTTTCTTCCTTCTTCAGGTCATCTCCCTTGGTTCGAGCTGACCAGCACACACAGTCTCCTCCACCCAAGAGGGTCAGGACGGCAGTGGATGCTGTGTCCGAGCAGCATCGCGCTCTCGTCCCCCTCTCCCCAGTCTCCCTCTCCCCCTCTGCAGATAGCAGTGACTTTTCCTCAGTTGCATTCGCTCCTGTCACTGGCTGGGCCCAGAGGGGCAGAGAGCAGATTCATGAGGAGGCAGAGCCTCGTGCTGATCTCTCGCCACGGCATGCTTCTCCATGGGCTGGGGGCCACGTGCCAAAGGGCATGGCAGTCTGCGGATCTGTGGGAGCGGGCCCAGCTCATTGGCACATCAACTTGCTAGAGTTGCAAGCCATACGGCTTAGCTTCTGTGTCACCTCAAGGGCTTCTCAAACACAAACACGTGCTTCCGTACGGACAGCACTGCGACCGTTGCATAAGTTCAGGACGACAAGGTGGTCTACACTTAAGCCGCATGTCGCGACTCGCCTCCCACCTCCTCCTATGGAGTAGGAAGCATCTAAGGTCGCTTCGTCCCACTCATGTCTCAGGGGAGCTAGCAAGCGCGTGGCAGACGAGCTTTCACGGTTGCCTCCCTGCCAGGAGAATGGCCGACTCCGTCCCAGGCGGTTCAGCTGATTCTGGACTGTTTCGGAGGCGCACAGTGGACCTGTTCTGCCTCTTCAGACACGACCCATTGCCAGTGGTTTAACTCCTGTCCGAGGGAAGCCTCGTGCACGAATGCTCTGGCTCAACAGCTGGCCCTAGGACCTGCGCAAGTATGCGTTTCCCCCAGTGAGGTCAGGGAGGACGAGGAGCAGGCTCTGTCAGTGGCGCCGTCACGGCCCACCAGGGACTTGGTTCACGCGAAACTCGTGCTGCTCGCGGTTCAGCCCCGCCTTGGCCGAATCCTCTGAGGGAGGACCTCCTTTTCTTCCTTTCATATCATTGGCTTCGCTCTCCATCGTCCCGAAGGCAACAGTCTCCCTGAAGCGCTGATCCCAATTCTGGACAGGGTATGTCTACCAACGACACGCCACCGTTCCCTGTCCTCAGGGGACCAGGGCTCACATGCTGTGTATTGAGACGCGAAACCTTTGGGCTCACGTGGAAGTCTCTGCTGGCTGTGTCTCAGTCAGATAACCAGGTTAAATCCGAGGATAAATCAGGTAAATAGGAGAAAGATGTTTATAGGGAGTCCATAAGAAAGTTGTTTGTAAGTACTGAGAAAATGTTTAATTAAAAATATAGATGGCACTAGTAAGCTACTGCAGGTGCCAGGGAATCATGCTGACCTGATCTAGATAGCTGATTGGCTCACCTAGTGATAAGAAAATGTTATAGACCTGGAGTTCAACCATTGCAAGTCAGATGAACAGCTGCATCTCACTTTGTTGCTTGTCAATAAAGTTACTTCTTCTGAAACCTGAAACTACGACACTTGAAAGATTTTCTTTAAGACCCTAGAAAACTGCTAATACTTACTGAACTGATCTTGATTCTTTAATCGCAGGCAGCAGCTCTCTAGAAACTTGCAGTTTTTCATTGTCTTTTTTCCTACAACAAATTCATTAATATCAAACTCATCCAGCATCTTCTCTGATGTCAACAACACAAAAACTAAAGCTGACCACTGAGATGAAGAGAGTTTGGCATCCTTTATTCTTCCAGATTTCAGGATACTTCTGTATTTCCTCCACTAGTGACCGATCACCAGTTCATTCAGACAGTGGAACAGATTGATGGATTTCTCTGGAGAGTCAATGGTCCCTGATCTTCTTCTTGATGTAGTTAACTGTTTCTTCTTATCAGGTTTTACTATCAAGAATCTGCTTGTCTGTTTCATTAGTCCTTGCAGAAGAACCTGATGAGACTCCAATGACAGCCCCAGAGAAACTGCAAGAAATGTCCAGATGTCCATTTTTTACTCTGTAGAGTCTCATTCACAGCTCTCTGATGCAGCTCAGATAATAAAACATGTTTAAACAGAGAGCTTAAACCAGTCAGTAACTTTCAGACCACAAGCTCTGTTGAATGATTGTGTCAAACACATTGATGTTGTTGTTTGTGAAGCAGAGGTGCACATATAGAGCTGCTAGATGTTCCTGAATACTCAGATGAATAAAGCAGAAGACTTTCTCCTGATTGCAGCCAGAGCTCCTCTCTGAAGATCTAGAGAGCACAATCCCAAGTAAAACTGATGCTTCTGTTACATCAATGCCACACTCTCTACAAGTCTTCCTCGTCAAAGATCAGCATTCCCTTTCATAAGCTGCTGAAAAGCCACTTTGCCCAGTTTGAGTTGATTGTGTCTCTATCTGACGCATTCTTGTCATAGTCCTTCTCATGTGTGACGTTGGTCTGAAGGATTCAGGAAGTGTGTGTACATCTGAGTGAGAGTCTGTGAATCTCTCCACTTTCTGCTTCGCTCAACATCTTCTCTAGATACAGTGACTGAGATCCAGCAGAACACTGGGATGTGGCACATGATGTAGTAGTCCTTGAGGACTTCAGGTGTGTGATAATTGTATTGGCCAGACTCTGATCACTGATTCTCTTCCTGAAATATTTCATCCTTCTGTGGATCATTGAAGCCTCGTACCTCTGTCACTCGATGGACACACTCAGAGGGGACGGAGATGCGGTGCTGCTCTGGTCTGGAGGTGATCCAAGATGAGAGCAGAGGGAAGCATTTTCCCCACAAATGAGGTTCTTTAGCAGCTTGTCCACTGAGGCGGATTCACTTACATCACGCAACCTTACATCGCACTGAAAATTCAGAGACAGACGACACTCGTCCCAGACCATCTAAGATGAACAACACTTTATATTTATCACTGGATATTTCTATATCTTTTGTTTCAGGGAATAAGACATGAAGAAGCTCTGAAAGACTGAGTGTTTTGTCCTTCATCAGATTCATTTCTCTGAAAGGAAGTGGAAACATGAGGTGGACGTCCTGGTTCTCTTTCTCTTCAGCCCAGTCCAGGAGTGAACTTCTGCACAGAGACCGTTTTTCCAATGCCAGCGACTCCCTTTGTCAGCACAGTTCCTGATGGGTTTGTCTTGTCCAGGGTAAAGGTCTAAAGATGTCATTGCATTTGATCGGTGTGTCCTCTTTTGCTGGTCTTCTGGATAGTGTCTCAATCTGTCTCACCTCATGTTCATTACTGATGTCTCCACTCTCACTCTCTGTGATGTAGAGATCTGTGTAGATCTCATTCAGGAGTGTACAGGTTTCCCTGCTTTTCTATTCCCTCATGCAGACGCTCAAACTTCTTCTTCAGATTTGACTTAAAAATTTTGAGGACATCATGGCTGTAAAATTAAAATACCGCATTATTACATGAGTTACTGAAACATAACATATCTTTATACTGTACCATAATTAAATGATATATATTTTACAGGAAGGTTGTACCTGAGATCGGTCTGTGTATCTCCACTCCTATAACCTAATGGCTGATTCATAGACCCGTCACTCATCATAGAGACACGGCTGGGCTCTGGCTCTGATCTCTTCTTGATGAAATGAACTATAATAGACACAGATTAAACTTAATGCTTTTAATTACACTGTAAAAAAGCCAACTTACAAAATGCTTAAACTTAATGAACAACTTTTAGTTAACTGGACAATAAATGCAAAAATGTTGACTTAACCAGTGAAAAGAAGTTGGTTCAACAATCGTTGAGACTAATATTTAGTATTAATAGTTAATTCGATTTGTAAATGTAAGTTAACAAGCATACAAGTTGGGTTAAAGGTTGGAGCATGCGCACTGTGACAACCACGAAGTTGGCGCATGTGCAATGAAGCATGCGAGCCAACGCAACAGACTGCCTGGGACGAAGGAGCCATTTTGAGACATACTGAGTTAGAGATGTACGAGACCTACGCACAGCCAACGTGTTTCTTCTTTCTTCAGCTTCTTTACACCGCAAAAGTCACCGTTTTATGTAAGTAATAATTATATGTATATATATTGAAGTCGTTTGTAAAAGTACATGTAACATATTGCGCTTGAAATGCACGGCACAGCCAACGTGTTTCTTCTTTCCTCAGCTTTGACTTTACACCGCGAACGTCATCGTTTAATGCAAGTAATAAGTATATGTATGTGTATTGAAGTTGATTTGTAGAAGTACATGTAACATATCCGCTTATGAGGATATGTTAAGAGCCCTGGCTATTATTTTTTTCAGCGATCAGGGCTTAATTTAACTTTAGTTCTCCCAACTACTTTAGCATTCAGCATGTAAAATGTTTAGAAAAGAACCTGGGTAATCGATGGTACAGTCTAGGAACAAAGTCTAAAATCGCCACTTATTATTTTAAACTTTGACAATATAATGCACTAATGAATGTACTAGGCTTTTTGACTTTGGGCAATTTCTGCCAATACACCAAATACATATTTTAGAAGTCGAACTCTTTATCTTAATTTTTAAATTCACACGCTTTACAGTGGCCTAACATTTGAATTTCATGTTTCAGACTTAGATCATTTTTTTCTGTGGCCTTCCAAGACTGAATCTGTGCCCTTCCAAGCTGACAAGACTGCAACGTCTCATTTAAAGTAAGTATCATTTTATGGAGTTAATTTAGATTTTTATTATTAACACATGCTGAAAAATCAAATGAATTTGATCATATTTGCAAATGTATTTTGTTATCCGCAAACACACATTTCAACTTGTGTCTGTAATGAATTTAATTGAATTTGAACCACAAATTGTGATAAATTAAAACAAAAGATAATATTTGTACAAATCTCTGCACATTCACTTAATTCTAAATTTACACAGACACAAGATGAATGTCTTTTGTTTGTGAATTGCAAAATAAATTTGCAAATATGATCAAGTTAATGGATTTCTGTGTACATGCATAAGGTGTGCAATATGTAACTTTTTTTTCAACAGGAAAATAGGAGGAGATGACAGAAGTATAACCTGACTCCGCCAGATGGATTTGCTCCGCATATCCATCTGGAAACCTTCCATTGAAGTAGTTTTGGTAAGGGGCGAAAAATTCTGGTTAGCTGATTGGCCTATGTTGGTGATAGACAGGCCAAATCAGACCAATCAGATCAACAAAGCACATAACGTACTAACTTGCTGCTGCAGGTAAAGGCTCGTTAGCTCAGCAAATAAGCAACATGTCGGCAAAAGGATATCTGCCGTTTATGTAACTACATTTTGCGAATAAAAGGCACCATTTCAGCTGCCCCGGTCCATATTTCACAAGAAGGATGCAAGAGAAAAAGCATTAGTGAACAGCTAAAAGAATTAGGACTACCGCTGTCTGATCGCGTTGCTTCCGCTTGATTGCGTCACACCTCGACCCGCCTCAAAGCCAACGCTGTATTAGACGTTCGTTCGGTGAACTGCTCCCAAATTTTCTTGACGGAAAGTATGCCAGACTGATCTGCGAGTGAAACCTTGAAAGCTCAGGAGATCAGGATGGTGCTAGAGGCTAACAGAAGTACAGTTTAAGACAGAAATGAAAGATCATCTCAACAAGCTTGATCAGCAGGTAACTTATGACCATCATGTGCCAAAGTTACCAGTAGATCAATGAGTTTAAAAACAGATTTAACAGATTTAGCCATTATATAAATGCTATTATATAAAGAACATTAACTGAAGTTTTTTTTAAGCAATATGACAATGTATGTCAAGTAAACACTGGCTGATTAAAATGATTTTGGACCTGAACTTACGAATACTGCATACAATCCTGATTTCCTATTTAACCCATCTAATTTGATTCAGTGATTCATTAGAGGTTCTATGACTTGAAACATGCATACAAACTCAATAAAAGGTTACAATAATAACAGTGCATTAAAATAAATAATAAGTTTGTTGTTTTGTAACCATTTTTTCTTCAAATATTGTGACTTACAGAAAGCAAATTGTCCATTCAAGGTCTCCCATGTTTTCTAAGATGGCTCCTGTCTGTATACACAAAGTGAACTGTCTTTATAATGTATCTTCTTATTAAATGATCTGTACACTTAAAAAGCTCTCAATGCTTCGATTTTGCATGTATAGACACTCATTATGTTACTGTGTTAGTGTGGGGCTATTTTGAGACTTGTTAGTGGTATTAACTAGCGATTTATTTTTACTTAGTCAATGCCCCCATTTACTAGTGTTATACGCTAAACAGTTTTTAGAGATAAAACCCTTTCAGGGGCGTAGCTACATGGTGGCCAGGGGGGGCCACGGCCACCATTGGTCAAGGCTGAGCCCCTGCTGGCCCCCCCTCCCAAGCTCACGGAAAAATAAAGTGTAATAATAATAAAAAATACAAATAAAAACTCCAGTAACGGTCTAAAAAGGAAGCTGAAATGTAAGCATTTTTTAATCAAGTCATTGATTTGTCACTGTGTATACCACTGTAACTAACAGGTGAGTAAGTTGGTGATACTTGAAAGCATAACATTAATTGAAATGATAAGATCATATTAGTTATCTTCTGACTCAGTTTAATGTAGAGTGAGTTTAGTTAAGCAGCGCTGCTGCTGTTATTTTTGCAAACATGTATGATTATCTGGCTGGCTAGCGCTAGATAGTTAGCTTAAGTCAATTCCAATGTGTCACTTAGGGTACAGGCACTAACTGAAGCGTTCCGTTCACGACGACACGTAAAATCCCTTTTAGACTAATCTGGTCTTTTTTTATCCCTTCAAATGCACGCGCTGGCGCTGCAATCACGTCGTGTAGCCTATAGCTACTTCCATTGATTATAGTGTAAGCTACACTCTTAGGAAAAAGGGTTCTATATATGTAGCATAGGGTTCTTTACTCAACTCCAAAGGACATTTTATGCTAAAAAAGGTTCAATAACGACAAGAAAGAACCCTTTTGGCTCAAAGGTTTTTTAAAGGCTATTATTCATTCATATATTACATTATTCTGCAACATTTGTAGTTGTTATTAAATTATTGTTTATTAAACTGTTGTAGTAACTTAATATCACATTTTAATCATGCAGATTTTTGGAGGATAAAAAGTGAAATGGCACTCTTCGTCTGATATTGATTAATTACATTTTTTAACCACCATATCTTGAATTTTGTGATCATTCACATGCATTGCATTTTAGGGGTTCCAAATACGTAACGCTTTAGAACCTTTTAAGGTTCTATATTGAACCTTTTCTTCTAAGAGTGTAATTGTTACAGCAGACACAAAGCGAACAGAACATTTCAGGGTAACACTTTAGAATACGGTTCCTTCGTTAATGAATAACTACACAAGAACCAATGAGTAACACAATATTAACAATCTAGTAACTATTATTAACTAACAAGAAACTCTGATTAATAAACTAGTAAGTAATAGCGCATAGATGAAAGTGGTAGTTCACTATTAACTAATCAATAACTTCTATTTTTTAATACTTCCCAGAGAACTACTGAAAAAGTTTATTAATAATCTAGTAACTACTAGTAACTACTATTAACTAAAAGAAACTCTTATTAACGAATTAGTAAGTAATAGCTCACAGATGAAAGTGTTACTAGATACTTCTGTGGGAATTACTAATTATTTGGATTCAGTATTATAAAGTGAAGATCATTGGAACTAACTAGTAATTACTCAAGTGTTACTAAAGACATTTTCTAAAAGTATACTAAAGTTCACCAAAAATCTCAAACAGTTGCACAAATCATGACTAGATCATGTAGTAACACTTGAGTCATTACTAGTTAGTTCCAATGATCTTCACTTTATTATACAGATCCAAATAATTAGTAAGTAATAGCTCACAGATGAAGTGTTACTAGATACTTTTGTGGGAATTACTAATTATTTAGATCCGTATTATAAAGTGAAGATCATTGGAACTAACTAGTAATGACTCAAGTGTTACTACATGATCTAGTCATGATTTGTGCAACCGTTGTAACCTGTTGTGTTATCACAAATAAATTGGATGTTGCACTTAAAATGCAATGGTTTACCTAAATAAATGATCGCCTAATATGACAATTCATATTGTGTCTTTCTGTCATTTGCACTAAAAACATCCCGTCTTATGTTAAGGTCCCTAACCCCTCACATAATGATGACACATTGCATTTATCAATTAGACATTATTAGTGTCATAATAAGATGTGTTTGGCAAGATGGCGCCGCTGTGTATGGCATGCCGTTCTGCCACTGCCTGTGTATTTTAATTTGTTCATAGCTACATGGTTGCTACTGATATGGGGACAAATTGCATCAACACTGTTAGTATATGACCGGCAAATACTTTTAAATTTGCGGATATCCACCGAAGCTCTACTACAGGATCAAACACCACCGCCTTTTCTTTTCAGGAGATCCGAATGTGAGCTACATCGTGTACCATCATACTATGCCACGGTGAACAGACGTCGGAAGAGACGGGGTAGCGGGCGGCGCTGGCTGTCAGAGCTCGGAGAGATCCTACTGCAGGCAAGCAGGTCGACGAGCATTCAGGACAGAGCGACCTCAGCAAGGAAGGTGATCACAACGCGTCCACCAGCGCTTGCTTGGGGCTCAAGCCCTGACACCTGTGTTTTGGAATATACCTGTTCTACACACTATGGGAGATCTATGGCCCTTTCGCCGCTCGCTTCATCTTCGTCGGCATGGCATTTCGGCTCATCTGCTCCGAAGCCACTGCGTAGAGCACCGCGACAGATGGAGGATCCTGTGCAGCTAAGGTTGGCCCTGATTAACGCGCGAGAGTCGATGGTCAGACAAGACTTACATTATCAGAGAGTTTTTTACTGCACAATCGTTAGATTTTTTATTTATCACTGAAACTTGGCTCTCAAATGAAGACTTAACTCCATTTTCGGAGTTGCTACCGCCTGGATGTAAATACCGTAACTCACCCGCTCTGGGAAGAGGGGGGTGGCTTGGCTACAATTTTTAAAGACCGTTTCCAATGTCGGACTATACAAAGAACTCCTTATAACAGTTTCGAACTTCAGCTGCTTATGTTGGACTCAAATTCTCCCATTCTTGTTGCTGTGGTTTATAGGCCTCCAAAGCCACACAAAGATTTCTTGAGTGAGTTTGCTGACTTTTTAGGAGGTATCATGCCAAATTTTGAGAGATTTTTAATTATAGGGGATTTCAATATTCACATATGTTGCCAAAAAGACTCATTTGTCAAAGACTTTATAAACTTAACAGAAGTTTTTGACTTAGTGCAGCTGATCACGGGAACAGACACATGCTAAAGGGACACACCCTTGATCTTATTTTGTCCCATGGGATACTGTTGAATGAAATTGAGATTTGTGAACGTAGTTCTCGGATCACAGTCCCATCACATTTAGCATGCCTTTACCACTCAACACTATAAATCACCGTAAAACTGATGTGAGGGCACGATAGAATTACTGATGCTACAGCTAGTGCGTTTGCTGAAGTTTTTGAGGAGTTTTTTAATTATTCTGAATTCACTTCCCCAGAACTAAACCCAGATGAACTATTTGATAAATTTGATTTTACTTGCAGCACAATTTTAGATGACATAGCACCTTTGAGAATAAAACGCCAAAAATCCATCCCTGAGCCCTGGGTTAATAACACTACCCGAACCCTGAGACAGATATGTAGAAGGGCCGAGAGGAAATGGAAAAAAGATAAATTACAGATCTCTTATGAGATGCTTAAAGACTCTCTTTTTGAATATCAAAAAGAGTTGAAAGTGGCTAAAGCAAACTATTTCTCTACCCTTATAGATAAGAACCATAATAATCCAAGAGTTCTTTTTAATATCATTAATACTGTTACAAATCCAGCTGTGTCCATCTACCCAAATGAGTCAGTGGCCATGTGTGAGCGGTTCTGCAAGTTCTTCATAGATAAGATAGCTGGTATTAGAAATAGCATGCAGCTGACCACCGGTAATCCCGCAGATCAGTTAAAGTATACCGGAAGACTCAATAAGTTTACACCAATCACATTGACTTTTTTAAATGATACGGTGAAGCATCTAAAACCTACAGGATCACCGTTAGACACTATCCCTGCACGGCTAGTGAAAAAAGTGTTCAATGCAGTAAGTCCGGCACTCCTACACTTTGTAAATAAATGCCTTGAGTTGGGAGTGGTCCCTAGCGTTTAAAACATGCATCTGTGCAACCCATACTAAAGAGGCCAAATTTAGACACTTCAAATCTATCAAATTTTAGACCTATTTCACATCTCCCATTTTTAACTAAAATCTTGGATAAAGTAGTTCTATGTCAGCTTGAAATGTTTTTAAATGAAAACAAAATTTATGATATATTCCAATCTGGCTTCAAAAAATTTCATTCAACAGAAACAGCCCTCGTGAAGGTGCTTAATGACATCTTTTTGGCCACTGACTCTGGACATTCGGTAGTACTTGATACTCCTGGATTTAAGTGCTGCATTTGATACGATTGACCACAATGTCCTGCTATCACGGTTAGAACATATAGTGGGGATTAGAGGCACAGTCTTACAGTGGTTTCAGTCTTACCTTACTAACAGGAGTTTTTCAGTTAATATTAATAGCTACCGATCTGCACCAGCAAAGTTAACATGTGGAATTCCTCAAGGCTCCACACTGGCTCCGATGTTGTTCTCTTTATACATGCTTCCGTTGAGTACTATTTTTAGAAAGTATGATTTGAATTATCACTGCTATGCAGATGACACTCAAATATACTTTCCCCTTAACCACAGAATGACTTTAGAAAAGATGGCCAACTGCCTTGGGGATGTGAAAGCATGGATGTCGCAAAATTTTTTGAGTTTGAATGAGGACAAGACTGAGGTTGTAGTGTTTACACCTTCCAGTGTACATAATACAACAAATATAAATCTGGGTATCCTAACACCATATGTTAAACCTTATGTTAAAAACTTGGGAGTGATACTGGACAGTGGCTTAAAGCTGGATAGACAGGTCAATCAAGTGGTGAAATCAAGTTTTTACCAGCTTCGTACCCTGGCAAAAATTAAGTCTATACTCTCAGTTCTCGAATTTAGAAAAAGTTATTCATGCTTTTATTTCTACCAGACTGGACTATTGTAATTCAATCTATATGGGGATCAGTGAGTCATCCATTAATCGGCTCCAAATAGTCCAGAATGCCGCTGCAAGAGTTTTGACAGGAACTCGAAAACGAGAGCACATAACTCCTGTCCTCAAGTCTCTGCACTGGTTACCAGTGCGCCATAGAATTACTTTTAAAGTTTTATTATTAGTATATAAGTCGTTAAATGGGATGGCTCCATCATACCTCACAGACCTATTAACTGTTCACCAACCACCTAGAGCTCTTAGGTCTGCGAACCAAGGCCTTCTGGTGGCTCCGAGAACTAAACTTAAGACTAGAGGAGACAGGGCTTTCTCTAGTGCCGCCCCTAGACTCTGGAACAGCCTTTCTCCAGAAATCAGAGATGCACCTACCCTATGCATCTTTAAAGTGAGATTAAAGACATTTTTATTTGACCTGTCGTATGCAAACTAAGTGTTGAAGCAATTGCCCTGAGGTTGTTCTATTTTAACTTTTTTATTTACCTTTTCATGTGTACAGCACTTTGGTCAACGGAAGTTGTGTTTATTTTGTGCTCTATAAATAAATTGAAATTGAAAATTGAAATTGAAAATTGAAATAAGGAAGTTCAAATCCATTGTTTATGGCCTGACGAGCCGCGTGTGTGTTTTAGTAGTAGTAGTTTTTGACAATCAAGTGCCACCCCAAATAAAATACTGGCACAAGCTCGCCCCCCCCCCAGAAATAATGTCCTGGCTACGCCCCTGAACCCTTTACATTTGGATTATTCATTTACTGTCCTTGTCCAGAAAGGAAATAAAGACATCATCAAAGCAGTCCACTTGACGTCACTGCGCGTCACTGAAAAAAAAAAACAGAAAAAGAAAAAAAGAGCTTTCACAGAAAGCTCTCGGACTAAATCTTAAACTGTGTCCTGAAGATGATGCAAGATGTTTACAGGGCTTGGGACGACATGAGAGTCATTAATGACATTTTCATTTTCAGTCAGACCAGAGAAAGGTGGGAATCCTTTGTGGCAACTGAAGATTACCCCCCCCCCCAGTTTTTGAGCCAAATGCAATAAATAAGTAAATACATAAATCATGTATACAAATTGTCAATATTAGTGTGTTTGAGATGTTAAATGCACCCAGTATATGTGAAAAATAAAATAGAAATTCAAAATGTCTGGTTTTTCTACACTTCCCCTTCCTGAAGTGCACGCATAGAGTGCACGTGATCAGCTCTGGGCGCTGGAGAAATCGCCCCAGGAAGGCGGGTCTCTGGAGCAGCTTAGCCAATCGCTGATTTAAGATATAAATGATTGACATAAACTGTAGCCAATCAGCGAGCTCAAATCTAGTCAGCTATGGGCGATTTTTTTAGCGCCCTAAGCAAGCGCGCGGCCGTGACCGCGCCCATGCGCACCACTACTAAAGTCAGGACAAGTCTCATTTACTGTACATGTGGAATATTTGCTTGAAAAATCACTCAAAATTGTTGTGAGTAATACTTTTTTTATTTAATCAGCTAATTAAGCAATCACTAAGTATATTGTTTGAGTTCAATTTCAAATGGAAAGTTTATGCACTACGTTTGTTTTTGTGAGCGATTGGCTCAAACCTTTTAATATTGGCATTAAATAATTACTTCTTCACAGAGCACTAGTATCCTTAAATTGTATTTGGTCAGGTGGTTATTAAAATTAATTATAATAAGAATTGTTAATTATATAACCTTTCCAACACCCAGGTCGCTTTACAATATAGGTTAAGAAATTAAAAAAAAAATAAACCTCACATCAAAGATGATGTGAGTGTTTTAACATCAAAGTGTTTTTAAGAGGTTTTTAATGGAAAGAAGGGTGGATTCTTGACATATGTCTTGAGGAAGAGCATGCCACAATGCTAAAAGACCTGAGTTCCATGGTTACCAGACTATTGAAATGCCAAGTATGACACAGCCCCACCTAAGATATTTTTCACCAGCCGCTACTGGTTTCCTGCTCTGTGTTTTTAAGTTTGAAGTTTAGTTAAATGACGTCCTGCATTTGGATCCTGCTTCCTCCTCGTTACACTTTAAGAGGCAGCGGCAAAATATGTTATATCAGAAATATGTCTCTGTCTGTCATTTTCTGCTTGTCTGGCACTTTGCAACAACACAGTATTGTTCGTCAGTAACTTTTTTAGTATGTTACCTATATATTACAATATAACTTTTCAAGTCAGAAGTCAAAGATCTATTTAGCCATTTCAACAATACAGTTGATAGGAATGTGTCTTCAGGTGTGCCCACATATACCACTTAATTTATAACACACTGGCCCCAAAGCCCATGCCACGCATATATACCACACATACACATGACTAACAAATACAACACAAATACAGCACAGATACCCCATCTGCAAATTTTAGCAGTTTAACTGATGTTGAATGGGATCTACAGTTGTTGGTATAATGACTTATCATTATTTATAAAAAATTAAGTAGCCCGTCCAGTAAAGAAAGTATTTGTACTTCGATTACCTTACACCACTGACCATAATACCAAGACACTGGGTAAAACCGTTTGTTTTCTAAAAATGTTATACCTGAGATCAATATGTGAATCTCCACTCTTAAAATGCACTGGCGGATCCATAGACACGTCACTCCTCATGAGACACGCAGCTGGGCTCTGGTTCTGGTCTCTTATGATGAACAGTACTATAACAGAACAGATTTATTCCTTTATGATGATTATCACTTTATTATACTTTTTTTTTTTTTTACAAAGTAATTAAAGTAGGACTTTATGAGAGGGCTAGTCTTATACAGTTTTTTAATAATAAAATCTTCTTTGTAAAATGAACAAAAGCATCTTACCATCTTCTATTACCCAAAGCTGATTATAGTGGTTATTATACTTACGAGACAGTTTCTCATTATTACGAGAAGTGAACTGTGTCAATAATAATATGGGGAACGCCTAGACGTCACTACTAGTGCCACCCGGAACTATAAAGAGGCGCCTAGAGAACATCAGATGACACTCACAACTTGTGCGTTTACTGTTTGGGGAAGTGCGAGAAAATAAGTCATTAAGAGAAAGTTTCTCATTATTATGAGAAACTAATATATTAAAAGATTTTCATTATAAAGAGAAACTTTATTATAATTATGACATTGTAAGTCATTATTATATGAAACTTTCGCAACATAATGAGGCTTCCATACAGTGACGGTAACGAAAGGAGATTGTTAAGAGTAAAAAAGTATTTAGTTGCATTCAAATGTAGCAAAGTAAAAGTAAAAAAAAAATAAAAATAAAAAAAAAACTTTATACATAAAAATATAATATATATAATATTTTTTTTCAGTAGCCCATACAGCAACAAAGTAGTTGTACTTTGTTACTTTACACCACTGACCATAATACCAAGACACTGGTTAAAATCGTTTGTTTTCTAGAAATGTTAACTACCTGAGATCAATCTGTGAATCTCCACTCTTAAAATGCACTGGCGGATCCATAGACACGTCACTCCTCATAGACACACAGCTGGGCTCTGGTTCTGGTCTCTTATGATGAACAGTACTATAACAGAACAGATTTATTACGTTATGATGATTATCACTCATTATACTTTTTTTTTTTTACAAAGTATTTAAATTGGACTTTATGAGAGGGCTAGTCTTATATTGTTTTTAATAATAAAATCTTCTTTGTAAAATGAACAAAAGCATCTTACCATCTTCTATTACCCCAAACTGATTATAGTGATTATTATACTTACGAGACAGTTCTCATTATTACGAGAAGTGAACTGTGTCAATAATGACTATGGGGAACGCCTCTGCGTGAACCGGTGTCTGAAGCTTATCCAATCACGTCAATCCGTTATTGACCAGGGACAGCCTCAGACATCACTACTAGTGTTACCCGGAAGTAAAAGAGGCGCCTGAGAGAAAATCAGATGACACACACAGCTTGTGCGTTTATTGTTTGGATGAAGAGCACACATGATCAGCTCTTGAGGGATCTGATTATGCAAGCTGTGAGAGGTTCCCACAAAGAAAACTTCTTGAGGGAAGAGGGACAGGCATCTGGACCCAGCAGTTCAGGTCCCGCTCATGCTGAGGCAGGGCAGAGACTAGAATGGTTCCCTAAACTTACCCCTAACCTAACCAGCGGATGTCGCTAGTGTACCACTCCCCTCTGCTCTGCTGCTTTGCGCATACGTAGAAGAAAATAAGTCATTCTTAAGAGAAAGTTTCTCATTACTATGAGAAATTTAGTCATTACTAGAAGAATTTTTCTAATTGTTAGGAGAAAGTTTCTTATCGTTATTATGAGAAACTAATATATTTAAAAGATTTTTTTCTCATTAACTCATAATTATGATAAAGTTTCATAATAAAGAGAAACTTTATTATAATTATGACATATCTCCCCTTGGAATTATAAGGTTCTATCTGACATTTTTGTCAAAATTGAGTTATTCACATATTCTTATTCTGTGACAATTTATTTACATTATGTGATGTGTTTTGTACATTTAGGGTCCCTGTTATTTTTATGTTTGAAAGAAACTTGTTCCCCATACACATTTTCCTATATGGAATGCAAAAACTTTGAAGCTCAATATCTCAAAACTGCTCAGAACGCAGATAGAACCTTATAATTCCAAGGGGACGATATGTCATAATTATAATAAAGTTTATCAAGACATATTTAGTCATTATTATGAGAAGTTTTCTCATAATAGTAATAAAAAGTGTTTATTATCCTTAAAATGTAGCAAAGTAAACGTTTCAAAAATAATAAATAATTAAAAAAATAAATAAATGTATATGTACATACTTTTTATTACACCACTGACAATAATACTGTAATGACCTGGCAGTCAGCGCTAGCAGCTGGGTGCATTATGGGTAATTGTTTATTGAGAGTTGATTTATGTGTTATTACAGCAAGATCTTTAAGTTGTTGTTATAGTAAAGTTATGCGTGTTAATGTTCAAGTTGATCAGATGTTTTTGGTTCATTTACTGCCTAATGTAAAAATGTGTCCCTCACCGTCATGGAGAGAGATGTGTAAGGTAATAAGGCCCTGCCTGAGTAGTTCTTTCTTTGTTCTGAATTAAAAGTGGAAAAGACAGTGTTACTGCCTCCTGCTGGTTTATTTGGAAACACTCTGGGTCGTGCAGTGTATGGGACATGAGTGTTCTTATCTCATGTTAGGATTTAGCGCAGAAAAAGTGTTATTAGCATAATTTAGCTCCGGTTAGACCCACGTTTTATTTGATAGCTACAAGTTATTACAGTGGTGTCAGAAGTGGGATTCTAAAAGCCGTTTAAAAGACAGCGTTATGGAGCAAAGCATAGGCGAATTCAGAGCGTGCCATCCACGAGAACAGCATCATGCTAGAGCGTCTGACGAGCTCGACGCCGAGGAGGAGCAGGGCTCCGCACCAGCCGGCACGGCGCCAGCATTCACCGAGCCATGTACCACTCTCCTGGTCTCCGACAGGACGAACTTCCAGTCGTCTCACCGACACTCCAAATTAGTGGCCGGCCCGGCGCCCTCACACGTTCGCCTGCTAAGCTGCCACGATATAGCGGGTTGACGCCCCTGGAACCCTACCTGGCACAAGTTGACCTGGCCGCCCTCCACGATGGATGGAGCTGTGAGGAGACGGCGATTCATTTGGCCCTCGCCTTGGAGGGTCCCGCGCCTCCAGGTCATTATCGATCTGTCTCCTGAGGAGCGGCGCGATCTCCAGGCTCTCACTGCTGCTCTCAACCGCCGCTTCGGGCAGAGAACCTCCGCTGAACAGAGCAGGGAGGAACTAACTAACCGACGTCGATGTGAAGGAGAGAGTGTGGGCGCTTTCACGGCTGACATCCGGGTTTACACCCGGAAGGGCTACCCTACCTTCCAGGCCGCAGTGAGGGAAGAGCTAAGCCTCCACTCTTTCCTGCGGGGTCTTACACCCGAGCGGCTCCGCCAACATGTCTGCCTACTGTCACCCCGAAATCTCAGTGAGGCGCTGAGAGAGCTGAGGAGGTGCTACAGGCTCAGCCGGCGACAGGTCGATCTCCACTCCCAGCGTCATCTGACGAGAGCCATCGAACGGGAGGTGGACGCGGCCCGATCTGAGGAGGAGGTCAGCCGAGTTCAACCAGTGGAGACCCCACGACGGAGGACGAGGCTGGACCACGCTGTGGAGAACCGGGGCATTTCGCCAGGGACTGCCCTGCTCCGAGCCCCCGAGCAATGTCACCCCGGGAAACGACCTCAGAGTGAGGCAGTGAGGGGACCCTCACCCCGTTCTTCAGTACCCCTCCACAATGATTGCTCTACCGTGGGACGCTGCGGGTCTGCCAGAGGACTGTACCTGGACTGTGTTGTCTGACGGGCAGCCCTGCAGCGCCCTGGTGGATACGGGGTCCACCATTTGCTTGCTGCGCAAAGGACTGTTGTCTGGAACGGCCGGTCCTCTTCCGGGGACTGGACCCCCACCAGTACCGAATTGCTCACCGTCACGGGTGAAAGGACAGTAATGCCTGGAAAGAAGCTGTTGTCGGTGGTGGTGGGGATGAGCCAGACGAACCATGAGTTCTGGCTCGCTGATATCAGAGATGAGTGCATTATTGGCTTGGACTTGTTATCCCACTGGGGAGCAGCGTGTTGACGTGCCGGGGCCGCCCTATGTCTAGATAATGAGACTGTGCCCCTCCGATTGGGCCGGAGCCGTCATGGAAAAGCTCCAACTCCCAAACGCCACACGAGAGCTGCAGAGACTCAGGGGGAAACCAGGAGGGGTATTGGAGCCCAGACCAATACATCTCCACCACTAACACCGCACGCTCAATCCGCCCCCCCATCACCTGAAACTGTTGTTGCTGTTGGGGAGTTGGGGCGGCGAAGCAGTGAGCATCTGAGCACAACGCAGCAGGAGCAGTTACAACGCCTATTGGGAGACTTTATGGACATTTTTGCAGCCCGTGAGGAGGACTGTACCAGAACAGCCCTGGTGCAGCATCACATTGACACTGGCCCTGCTGCTCCCATTCGCTTGCGCCCCCATAGACTGCCTCTCGCCGAAGCGCCAGGCTGCTGAAGAAATGATCCGAGAAATGGCAGCTAACGGCATTATTGAGCCCTCAGACAGTCCCTGGGCTGCACCTATGGTCATGGTGCGGAAGAAAACTGGGCGTGGCGCCCTTGTGTGGACTTTCAGCGACTAAATGCAGTCACCCGCAAGGACTCATACCCACTGCCGCGCATTGATGATGCATTGGATTATGTAGCTGGATCCTGTTGGTTTAGCTCTTTGGACTTGCGCAGTGGGTATTGGCAAGTTGAGCTGGCGGCAGAAGCCCGGCCCAAAACTGCATTTACGATAGGGCAAGGACTGTGGCAGTTTAAAGTGATGCCCTTTGGACTGTGTAATGCCCCAGCCACCTTTGAAAGGCTGATGGAGCAGGTCCTTAAAGACATTCCCCGCACCCGCTGTGTGGTTTACTTGGACAATCTGTTAGTCCATGCCAGAGACTTTGACCAGGCTGTCCACAACTTACGGGAGGTCCTGACAGCCATCCGTAGTGCTGGTTTGCGGTTGAACCCGGCCAAGTGCAACTTGCTCACCCGCCAGACGCAATTCCTGGGGCATGTGGTCAGTGAGAGCGGGGTGGCTACCGATCCAACAAAGGTGGCTGCGGTGAGGGACTGGCCCCCACCAACCAACATCACTGAGCTGCGGAGCTTTCTGGGCCTAGCTTCCTATTACAGGAGGTTCGTCAGAGACTTTGCTACCATTGCCAGCCCCTTACATCAGCTGACAAACAAGGGCTGGCGTTTTGGGTGGTCTGAGGATTGTGCTGTGGCCTTTCGACAGTTAAAAGCGGCCCTCATCGATGCTCCTGTCCTAGCCTACCCTGATCCCAACCAACCGTTCCTTGTGGACACTGATGCCAGTAACGTGGGGGTCGGGGCCGTACTATCCCAGAGGGGGAGAATGGAGAGCGAGTGGTCGCTTACTATAGTTGCAGCCTCAGTCGGCCAGAAAGAAATTACTGCGTCACCCGACGGGAGTTGCTAGCGGTGGTCCTGGCCGTCCGCCACTTCAGGCCCTACCTCCTGGGCACCAGGTTCACACTGAGGACAGACCACGCTAGCCTCACTTGGATGCTAAATTTCCGCCAGCCGGAGGGTCAGGTGGCAAGGTGGCTCGAGATTCTTCAAGAGTACGACTTTGAGATTCAACACCGACCAGGGCGGCAGCATGCTAATGCTGACGCCCTCTCCAGACGCCCATGCTTTGCTGACGAATGTCGATACTGCAGTCGCCAGGAAGAACGATGTCTGGAGCCATCGTCAGCAGCAGTAAGTGCCGGGTGACACCTCTGGAGATGGGGAGCTGTTCACCACCAAGCAGCTGAGGCAACAGCAGGCGAATGATCAGGTACTGGTGAAGGTCAGGGGTTGGTTAGATGCCCAAACATGTCCAGACTGGCCCAGCCGTGTCCTCCCAGGGGCATGAGATCAATACCGTTTCATTCTCAGTGGGGCAGCCTGGAGCTCCACGATGGCGTGATCTATAGGCGGTGGCAGGCGCCGGGTGGGGGATCGAACCGGTTGCAACTCCTGGTTCCCCACACTCTGCGTCCAGAGGTTCTCCGTTGGGTTCATGGGGCAGCGGGAGCCGGCCATCGGAAACTCCAAGACAGTGCGGCGGCTGTGGCAGCGTTTCTACTGGCCGGGATGTCGGCAGGATACAGAGCTGTATGTTCATTGCTGCGATATTTGCACAGCACAGAAGGGACCCAGCCAACGCTCTCATGCGCCATTACAGCAGTACCTGAGTCGGGGCACCTATGGAGAGGATTGGTGTGGACATCTTGGGTCCATTTCCCATCACAGATGCTGGTAACCGCTTTGTCTCTACGTCGCTATGGACTATTTCACGAATGGCCGGTGGCATATGCAGTGCCAGATCAGAGTGCTTCCAGCTACGGCGCAGCGATTCAGTGGACGAGATGTTTGCCCGGTTTGGGTGCCGGATGAAGCTTCACAGTGACCAGGGGCGTAACTTTGAGAGCCGGTTGTTCAGTGAGGTGTGCCAACGATTGGGTGGGGAAGACAAAGACCACCCTCTCTCACCCGCAAAGCGATGGACATTGTTGAGCGGTTCAGCCGCACCCTGGCCACCCAACTTGCCATCTTGACCAGTCAGCACCAGAGAGACTGGGATCAGTGGAGTCAGTGCACACCGGCGCGCACTGATGTTTGGGGAGGGAGCTCCGCATGCCGGTGGACTTGGTGTTCGGGTCACCCCCCGAGCCAGAGATTGCTGGCGGGCCAGAATTGGATTACTTCAGGAAATTGAAGGAACGTCTCAGCACAGTCCATCAAATGGCCAGGGAGGCTCTAAGGGACGCTGGAGCCTGGCCAGAAGTGGGCAGTATCGATGCCCGGGCCCACGGGCCTATGATTGGGCCTGGGGACAAAGTGTGGGTGTTCTGCCCCAGAGAGGAAGCGGGGGTTGTCACCCAAACTGAGTCATCATTGGCAGGGACCTGGGGAGGTTTTGGACAAAATTTCCGAGGTGGTCTTCCGGGTCCGAATGCCTGGACGGGGTAGACGGGTGGTGCTCCATAAGGACCGATTGGCACCATACCACCCTCTGGTCCCAGAGCAAACGATTGATGGCCACAGTGGCTCCCCAAAATCCCCTCCCCAGCGCCGAAACGGACAATGATGGACTCAAGGCTGAGCCTGGCGCGAGAACACAGGGGAGGTCGAAGCGTGTTGGACGCCAGCCGGGACATTTGTTAGATTTTGTTGTGGGAGATTAGGGTTGTGGGGACACTAACCCTCTTGGGTGGGGGTTATTGTAATGACCTGGCAGTCAGCGCTAAGCAGCTGGGTGCATTATGGGTAATTGTTTATTGAGAGTTGATTTATGTGTTATTACAGCAAGACCTTTAAGTTGTTGTTATAGTAAAGTTATGCGTGTTAATGTTCAAGTTGATCAGATGTTTTTGGTTCATTTACTGCCTAATGTAAAAATGTGTCCCTCACAGTCATGGAGAGAGATGTGTAAGGTAATAAGGCCCTGCCTGAGTAGTTCTTTCTTTGTTCTGAATTAAAAGTGGAAAAGACAGTGTTACTGCCTCCTGCCGGTTTATTTGGAAACACTCTGGGTCGTGCGGTGTATGGGACATGAGTGTTCTTATTTCAGCTGGATTTAGCGTAGTAAAAGTGTTATTAGCACAATTTAGCTCCAGAGTTAGACCCCACGTTTTATTTGATAGCTACAAGTTATTACAATACCAAAGACACTGGGTAAAATCGTTTGTTTTACTAGAAATGTTATACCTGAGATCAATCTGTGTATCTCCACTCTTAAAATGCACTGGCGGATCCATGAGACACGTCACTCCTCATAGACACACAGCTGGGCTCTGGTTCTGGTCTCTTATGATGAACAGTACTATAACAGAACAGATGGATTCCTTTATGATGATTATCACTTTTTAATTTTTATTTTTTTACAAAGTATTTAAAGGGCACTTTATGAGAGGGCTAGTCTTATACAGTTTTTTAATAATACAGTTTTCTTTGTAAAATGAACAAAAGCATCTTACCATCTTCTATTACCCAAAACTGATTAAAGGGACACTATGCAGTTATTTTAGCTTAATTTAACAGTTATTGAAATGGTTATATGACTTATTTGGGGTTGAATCAAGCACGGATTAACGACGGGCCTACTGGGCACTTGCCCAGGGCACTGGGCCAGCAGGGGGCCCTGTAAAATTTACTGTATATTCTTTTCAAATAATTATTTTTATTTTATTTTTATTTTCAGGAAAATTGTGTTAAATATTGAGTTATAATGTATGTTTTTTTGCAGTTGCAAAAAAATTTTAATAAATCAAATAAATAATTTTAATGTATTGATGCTGCGCTGTTGAGAGGAACATCTAAAGGCGCATAAAAAAGCATTGCGTCATGTAAAAGTCACGCGTAGAAGACGGTCGGTTAACCAAAAAAAAACAAAACAAAAATGAGTTTAAAACCACAACCAAGTGGATCAATAGCCTATTCCGCGCTCAAGCGCATGCATAAATAGCAATAGAACAGCCCGACAATAGAAAACAGTTTATTTAAAAACAATAAAAATCCATCGTTATTTTTTTCAGACACATTTATTATGATGAGTCTATAAATCAACTATAAATTATCTCTCTGTATGGTTCCAGAGACATGCTCTTCTCTAGCACTGGGCAAAATATAATTTCCATGTTCTAATTTGATTTTAGAAAGTAGAATCTATTTTTTCCATATTAATTTGCGAACATTTTAAATGATTAATAAAGGCAAAAAGTCTTAAACAAAAATCTAAACGTCAATGTTATTTTCTATTTTTTTTGTGCACAAACACTTAAATCACTGTAAAAAAGAAATGCTTTATCTAATCAATAAAATTGAGGCAACAGATTACAAACAATATTATTAATTAAATTGAAGAAATTAGAATTGAGTAAAAGTTAATCAAATTCACATTCTAATTAATTCTTATTTGTACAATTTAATTAATAATATTGCTTGTAATCTGTTGCCTCAATTTTATTGATTAGATAAAGCATATTCGTTTTTACAGTATAGGCTATGCGTCAAAATCTTGTGTTTATTTGTGATAATCTTAGCCCTGTATTATTATTGTCTAACCTGTATTATGACTGACATTTGACGAATTTCTTTGTTTCCTTTTTTGGATAAATGCGTCTTATATCTAATATGTAGCCTAAATGTAATAATAATAGCCTAATTATTAGGGCCCAAGCCCTGAAAGGGCGCAGAGCCCTATTGTTTTCCTTCCGATTATTATTATCAGGGCCCAAGCCCTGAAAGGGCGCAGAGCCCTATTGTTTTCCTTCCGATTATTTTTTTTTTTTTTTTTTTTTTTTTTTTTTTTTTTCTTTTTCTAGCGACTATTCGGGCACTTTTGGGGCCCTTAACATGCTCGAAAACTCTTGAAACTTTGCACACGGGTCAGAACCCGCGGCCATCAGAGCCGGGCTGAAGCTGGTACCCGGGCGTGGCAGGGCGGCTCGTCAGCGCCCCCTGGAATGGGGTCCGACACCTGGTCCATAACTCAAACACACTTGCATGTAATAATATGAAACTCGGTACACATGTCGATAGCAGAATTTCATCTATACCTCGTGTTCTTACTTTTTACCCCAGCCCAACAGGAAGTCGGCTATTGAGGTTTTTTTGTAAAACACACGCAATGAACTTTTAAATACTCCTCCTAGAGCTCCTGATCCAAATTCGACGAAACTCGGTCAGCGTGAAGTCAAGACATTGAGGATGAAAGTTTGTGTGGGGATTTTTGATATCTCGAACGGTTTGGCCGTGGCGAGGAAACGAAACTATGGCGAGAAACGTGAAACAGGAAGTGTGTCATAACTTCAGCATACATTAACTGATCTGGATGAAACTTCAGCAGTGCGTTCGCTGTAAGAGGACGATCACATGGATGTGACTATTGTGAGTCAAAGTTATAGCGCCACCAACTGGCAGCAGGAAGTGTGTCACTTTCAAAATGCTTTGAAATCACCCTCTGATTTTTACCCGATTTGCTTCAAACTTCATCTGTATAATGTAAATACACGGCAGATGAAGACCTATGAATGGATTCTTGATATCTTTGAAACTGTTGCCGTGGCGACGCATCAAACTTTACCATTCTTTTAGGATGCATTCTTTTAGGGATTCGAACATTTGTCCATAAATCAAACACACGTGCATGGATTAATATGAAACTCGGTACACTCATAGATCACATCAGGCCAAACAACTTTCGTGCTCTAAGTTTTACGACAGTTCAAACGGAAGTCGGGAATTATGTTTTTTTTTTTTAGATAAATGTCCTAGAAAAACATCAAATTACAACCCATGCTGTTACCAATCACCACCAAACTCGGTGTGCATGAAGTCAAGACATTGAGGATGCTAAATTCCGGAACGGATTTGTGATATCTCGAACGGTTTGGCCGTGGCGAATTTTTTTGACTAAAAAAGGACACATAAAGTGTGTTATAACTTGGTTAGTTTTACTGACAGTTACAAAACTTGCCGTGTATATTGTTCTATTCAAGCCAAACAACTTTCTAATTAACAATAATAAGCTCAAACCCACAGAAAGTCAGATATTGTAGTTTGAATATGATCATGCTCTTTCTGAGCCTGAGTCTTTCTTGAGTCTCTCTACACACAGTCTGTGTGTGTGTGTGTGTGTGTAGGGGGAGGGGGCTTAATCATTTCACTGTGTGTCTGGCCTGCTAAAGTAAATACATTTCTTAAGCCTGGTATTTTTTAAATAAGTTTTTATTTTTATTTTTTTATAAGTAAAGGCATATAACCTGTTTAATTGTAGTGCATTGACAATAGTTTTATATAATTAGTGTATTAATTAAATTAACTTGGTCCATAAATCAAAAAGGAAGTGTGTTAAAACTTCTGCATACATTAACTGATCTTGATGAAACTTCAGCAGTGTGTTCGTTGTAAGAGGCCGATCACATGGATGTGACTATTGTGAGTCAAATATATAGCGCCACCAACTGGAAGCAGAAAGTGTTTCACTTTCAAAATGCTTTGAAATCACACTAGCAATATGAACTGAATCAGGTTTAA
>JAQIUQ010005872.1:0-52436 GCA_030378365.1 Hybognathus amarus | reverse complement strand
TTGTGCAAGCACTGGTTGAGTTAGTCTTGCTGATCTGAGTGCAAAAATGGAGGCTCTAGACCCTTCCAGAGCTGAGATATTTAGATATTTATAATGGCATACAGAGCTGAGAATATTGAGATATTTACAATGGCATAAATGCTACGTGAAATCTCAATATCTCAGCTCTGGAAGGTATTAGAGCCTCCATTTTTGCACTCAGATCTAAGTCCCATGGCCCTCTATCAGAATCCAGAGTTTCAAGAAAATCAAAATTTTGACCCGAAAAAAAACGACAGTGGTACCCCTTACGTTTTTTTTTGGGTCAAAATTTTGATTTTCTTGAAACTCTGGATTCTGATAGAGGGCCATGGGACTTAGATCTGAGTGCAAAAATGGAGGCTCTAGACCCTTCCAGAGCTGAGATATTTAGATATTTATAATGGCATACAGAGCTGAGATATTGAGATATTTACAATGGCATAAATGCTACGTGAAATCTCAATATCTCAGCTCTGGAAGGTTCTGAGCCTCCATTTTTGCACTCAGATCTAGTCACATGGCCCTCTATCAGAATCCAGAGTTTCAAGAAAATCAAAATTTTGACCCGAAAAAAAAGCGACAGTGGTACCCCTTACGTTTTTTTTTCGAGGTCAAAATTTTGATTTTCTTGAAACTCTGGATTCTGATAGAGGGCCATGTGACTTAGATCTGAGTGCAAAAATGGAGGCTCTAGACCCTTCCAGAGCTGAGATATTGAGATTTCACGTAGCATTTATGCCATTGTAAATATCTCAATATCTCAGCTCTGTATGCCATTATAAATATCTAAATATCTCAGCTCTGGAAGGGTCTAGAGCCTCCATTTTTGCACTCAGATCTAAGTCCCATGGCCCTCTATCAGAATCCAGAGTTTCAAGAAAATCAAAATTTTGACCCGAAAAAAAAAACGACAGTGGTACCCCTTACGTTTTTTTTCGGGTCAAAATTTTGATTTCTTGAAACTCTGGATTCTGATAGAGGGCCATGGGACTTAGATCTGAGTGCAAAAATGGAGGCTCTAAGACCCTTCCAGAGCTGAGATATTTAGATATTTATAATGGCATACAGAGCTGAGATATTGAGATATTTAGATGGCATAAATGCTACGTGAAATCTCAATATCTCAGCTCTGGAAGGTCTAGAGCCTCCATTTTTGCACTCAGATCTAAGTCCCATGGCCCTCTATCAGAATCCAGAGTTTCAAGAAAATCAAAATTTTGACCCGAAAAAAAAACGACAGTGGTACCCCTTACGTTTTTTTTTCGGGTCAAAATTTTGATTTTCTTGAAACTCTGGATTCTGATAGAGGGCCATGTGACTTAGATCTGAGTGCAAAAATGGAGGCTCTAGACCCTTCCAGAGCTGAGATATTTAGATATTTATAATGGCATACAGAGCTGAGATATTGAGATATTTACAATGGCATAAATGCTACGTGAAATCTCAATATCTCAGCTCTGAAGGTCTAGAGCCTCCATTTTTGCACTCAGATCTAAGTCACATGGCCCTCTATCAGAATCCAGAGTTTCAAGAAAATCAAAATTTTGACCCGAAAAAAAAACGACAGTGGTACCCCTTACGTTTTTTTTTCGGGTCAAAATTTTGATTTTCTTGAAACTCTGGATTCTGATAGAGGGCCATGGGACTTAGATCTGAGTGCAAAAATGGAGGCTCTAGACCCTTCCAGAGCTGAGAATATTTAGATATTTATAATGGCATACAGAGCTGAGATATTGAGATATTTACAATGGCATAAATGCTACGTGAAATCTCAATATCTCAGCTCTGGAAGGGTCTAGAGCCTCCATTTTTGCACTCAGATCTAAGTCCCATGGCCCTCTATCAGAATCCAGAGTTTCAAGAAAATCAAAATTTTGACCCGAAAAAAAAAACGACAGTGGTACCCCTTGATTTTTTTTCGGGTCAAAATTTTGATTTTCTTGAAACTCTGGATTCTGATAGAGGGCCATGGGACTTAGATCTGAGTGCAAAAATGGAGGCTCTAGACCCTTCCAGAGCTGAGATATTTAGATATTTATAATGGCATACAGAGCTGAGATATTGAGATATTTACAATGGCATAAATGCTACGTGAAATCTCAATATCTCAGCTCTGAAGGTGTAGAGCCTCCATTTTTGCACTCAGATCTAAGTCCCATGGCCCTCTATCAGAATCCAGAGTTTCAAGAAAATCAAAATTTTGACCCGAAAAAAAAACGACAGTGGTACCCCTTACGTTTTTTTTCGGGTCAAAATTTTCGATTTTCTTGAAACTCTGGATTCTGATAGAGGGCCATGGGACTTAGATCTGAGTGCAAAAATGGAGGCTCTAGACCCTTCCAGAGCTGAGATATTTAGATATTTATAATGGCATACAGAGCTGAGATATTGAGATATTTACAATGGCATAAATGCTACGTGAAATCTCAATATCTCAGCTCTGGAAGGTGTTGAGGCCTCCATTTTTGCACTCAGATCTAAGTCCCATGGCCCTCTTGTCAGAATCCAGAGTTTCAAGAAAATCAAAATTTTGACCCGAAAAAAAAACGACAGTGGTACCCCTTCGTTTTTTTTCGAGGTCAAAATTTCGATTTTCTTGAAACTCTGGATTCTGATAGAGGGCCAGTGGGACTTAGATCTGAG
This sequence comes from Hybognathus amarus, assembly GCA_030378365.1. Lineage (NCBI taxonomy): Eukaryota > Metazoa > Chordata > Actinopteri > Cypriniformes > Leuciscidae > Hybognathus > Hybognathus amarus. The sequence goes on along the minus strand of JAQIUQ010005872.1, from coordinate 49,772 downwards.
TGCAAAAATGGAGGCTCTAGACCCTTCCAGAGCTGAGATATTTAGATATTTATAATGGCATACAGAGCTGAGATATTGAGATATTTACAATGGCATAAATGCTACGTGAAATCTCAATATCTCAGCTCTGAAGGTGTAGAGCCTCCATTTTTGCACTCAGATCTAAGTCCCATGGCCCTCTATAGGAATCCAGAGATTTCAAGAAAATCAAAATTTTGACCCGAAAAAAAACGTAAGGGTATCACTCTACGATTTTTTTTCGGGTCAAAATTTTGATTTTCTGAAACTCTGGATTCTGATAGAGGGCCATGTGACTTAGATCTGAGTGCAAAAATGGAGGCTCTAGACCCTTCCAGAGCTGAGATATTTAGATATTTATAATGGCATACAGGAGCTGAGATATTGAGATATTTACAATGGCATAAATGCTACGTGAAATCTCAATATCTCAGCTCTGGAAGGTGCTAGAGCCTCCATTTTTGCACTCAGATCTAAGTCACATGGCCCTCTATCAGAATCCAGAGTTTCAAGGAAATCAAAATTTTGACCCGAAAAAAAAACGTACAGGGGTACCCCTTGCGATTTTTTTTTTGGGTCAGAGTTATGATTTTCTTGAAACTCTGAATTCTGATAGAGGACCATGGAGATCTAAGTGCAAAAATGGAGGCTCTAGACCCTTCCAAGCTCAGAATATTGAGATATTTATAATGGCATACAGAGCTGAGATATTGAGATATTTTACAACGGCATAAATGCTACGTGAAATCTCAATATCTCAGCTCTGGAAAGGTCTGAGCCTCCATTTTGCACTCAGATCTAAGTCCCATGGCCCTCTATCAGAATCCAGAGTTTCAAGAAAATCAAAATTTTGACCCGAAAAAAAAAACGACAGTGGTACCCCTTACGTTTTTTTTCGGGGTCAAAATTTTGATTTTTCTTGAAACTCTGGATTCTGATAAGAGGCCATGGGACTTAGATCTGAGTGCAAAAATGGAGGCTCTAGACCCTTCCAGAGCTGAGATATTTAGATATTTATAATGGCATACAGAGCTGAGATATTGAGATATTTACAATGGCATAAATGCTACGTGAAATCTCAATATCTCAGCTCTGGAAGGGTCTAGAGCCTCCATTTTTGCACTCAGATCTAAGTCACATGGCCCTCTATAGGAATCCAGAGTTTCAAGAAAATCAAAATTTTTGACCCGAAAAAAAAACGACAGTGGTACCCCTTACGATTTTTTTTCGGGTCAGAAATTTTGATTTTCTTGAAACTCTGGATTCTGATAGAGGGCCATGGGACTTAGATCTGAGTGCAAAAATGGAGGCTCTAGACCCTTCCAGAGCTGAGATATTGAGATTTCACGTAGCATTTATGCCATTGTAAATATCTCAATATCTCAGCTCTATATGCCATTATAAATATCTAAATATCTCAGCTCTGGAAGGGTCTAGAGCCTCCATTTTTGCACTCAGATCTAAGTCCCATGGCCCTCTATAGGAATCCAGAGTTTTCAAGAAAATCAAAATTTTGACCCAAAAAAAAAAAACGACAGTGGTACCCCTTTACGTTTTTCGGGATCAAAATTTTGAATTTCTTGAAACTCTGGATTCTGATAGAGGCCATGGACTTAGATCTGAGTGCAAAAATGGAGGCTCTAGACCCTTCCAGAGCTGAGATATTTAGATATTTATAATGGCATACAGAGCTGAGATATTGAGATATTTACAATGGCATAAATGCTACGTGAAATCTCAATATCTCAGCTCTGGAAAGGTCTGAGCCTCCATTTTTGCACTCAGATCTAAGTCCCATGGCCCTCTATCAGAATCCAGAGTTTCAAGAAAATCAAAATTTTGACCCGAAAAAAAAAACGACAGTGGTACCCCTTACGTTTTTTTTTCGGGTCAAAATTTTGATTTTCTTGAAACTCTGGATTCTGATAGAGGGCCATGGGACTTAGATCTGAGTGCAAAATGGAGGCTCTAGACCTTGCAGAGACTGAGATATTTAGATATTTATAATGGCATACAGAGCTGAGATATTGAGATATTTACAATGGCATAAATGCTACGTGAAATCTCAATATCTCAGCTCTGGAAGGTGTTAGAGCCTCCATTTTTGCACTCAGATCTAAGTCACATGGCCCTCTATCAGAATCCAGAGTTTCAAGAAAATCAAAATTTTGACCCAAAAAAAAACGACAGTGGTACCCCTTACGTTTTTTTTCGGGTCAAAATTTTGATTTTCTTGAAACTCTGGATTCTGATAGAGGGCCATGGGACTTAGATCTGAGTGCAAAAATGGAGGCTCTAGACCCTTCCAGAGCTGAGATATTTAGATATTTATAATGGCATACAGAGCTGAGATATTGAGATATTTACAATGGCATAAATGCTACGTGAAATCTCAATATCTCAGCTCTGGAAGGTGCTAGAGCCTCCATTTTTGCACTCAGATCTAAGTCCCATGGCCCTCTATCAGAATCCAGAGTTTCAAGAAAATCAAAATTTTGACCCGAAAAAAAAAACGACAGTGGTACCCCTTACGTTTTTTTTCGGGTCAAAATTTTGATTTTCTTGAAACTCTGGATTCTGATAGAGGGCCATGGGACTTAGATCTGAGTGCAAAAATGAAGGCTCTAGACCCTTCCAGAGCTGAGATATTTAGATATTTATAATGGCATACAGAGCTGAGATATTGAGATATTTACAATGGCATAAATGCTACGTGAAATCTCAATATCTCAGCTCTGGAAGGTATTGAGCCTCCATTTTTGCACTCAGATCTAAGTCCCATGGCCCTCTATCAGAATCCAGAGTTTCAAGAAAATCAAAATTTTGACCCGAAAAAAAAACGACAGTGGTACCCCTTACGTTTTTTTTCGGGTCAAAATTTTGATTTTCTTGAAACTCTGGATTCTGATAGAGGGCCATGGGACTTAGATCTGAGTGCAAAAATGGAGGCTCTAGACCCTTCCAGAGCTGAGATATTTAGATATTTATAATGGCATACAAGCTGAGATATTGAGATATTTACAATGGCATAAATGCTACGTGAAATCTCAATATCTCAGCTCTGGAAGGTCTAGAGCCTCCATTTTTGCACTCAGATCTAAGTCACATGGCCCTCTATCGGAATCCAGAGTTTCAAGAAAATCAAAATTTTGACCCGAAAAAAAAACGACAGTGGTACCCCTTACGTTTTTTTTTCGGGTCAAAATTTTGATTTTCTTGAAACTCTGGATTCTGATAGAGGGCCATGTGACTTAGATCTGAGTGCAAAAATGGAGGCTCTAGACCCTTCCAGAGCTGAGATATTGAGATTTCACGTAGCATTTATGCCATTGTAAATATCTCAATATCTCAGCTCTGTAATGCCATTATAAATATCTAAATATCTCAGCTCTGGAAGGGTCTAGAGCCTCCATTTTGCACTCAGATCTAAGTCCCATGGCCCTCTATCAGAATCCAGAGTTTCAAGAAAATCAAAATTTTGACCCGAAAAAAAAACGACAGTGGTACCCCTTACGTTTTTTTTTCGGGTCAAAATTTTGATTTTCTTGAAACTCTGGATTCTGATAGAGGGCCATGGGACTTAGATCTGAGTGCAAAAATGGAGGCTCTAGACCCTTCCAGAGCTGAGTATTTAGATATTTATAATGGCATACAGAGCTGAGATATTGAGATATTTACAATGGCATAAATGCTACGTGAAATCTCAATATCTCAGCTCTGGAAGGTCTAGAGCCTCCATTTTTGCACTCAGATCTAAGTCCCATGGCCCTCTATCAGAATCCAGAGTTTCAAGAAAATCAAAATTTTGACCCGAAAAAAAACGACAGTGGTACCCCTTACGTTTTTTTTCGGGTCAAAATTTTGATTTTCTTGAAACTCTGGATTCTGATAGAGGGCCATGGGACTTAGATCTGAGTGCAAAAATGGAGGCTCTAGACCCTTCCAGAGCTGAGATATTTAGATATTTATAATGGCATACAGAGCTGAGATATTGAGATATTTACAATGGCATAAATGCTACGTGAAATCTCAATATCTCAGCTCTGGAAGGTGTTAGAGCCTCCATTTTTGCACTCAGATCTAAGTCCCATGGCCCTCTATCGGAATCCAGAGTTTCAAGAAAATCAAAATTTTGACCCGAAAAAAAAACGACAGTGGTACCCCTTCGTTTTTTTTCGGGTCAAAATTTTGATTTTCTTGAAACTCTGGATTCTGATAGAGGGCCATGGGACTTAGATCTGAGTGCAAAAATGGAGGCTCTAGACCCTTCCAGAGCTGAGATATTTAGATATTTATAATGGCATACAGAGCTGAGATATTGAGATATTTACAATGGCATAAATGCTACGTGAAATCTCAATATCTCAGCTCTGGAAGGGTCTAGAGCCTCATTTTGCACTCAGATCTAAGTCCCATGGCCCTCTATCAGAATCCAGAGTTTCAAGAAAATCAAAATTTTGACCCGGAAAAAAAAACGACAGTGGTACCCCTTACGTTTTTTTTTCGGGTCAAAATTTTGATTTTCTTGAAACTCTGGATTCTGATAGAGGGCCATGGGACTTAGATCTGAGTGCAAAAATGGAGGCTCTAGACCCTTCCAGAGCTGAGATATTTAGATATTTATAATGGCATACAGAGCTGAGATATTGAGATATTTACAATGGCATAAATGCTACGTGAAATCTCAATATCTCAGCTCTGGAAGGGTCTAGAGCCTCCATTTTTGCACTCAGATCTAAGTCCCATGGCCCTCTATCAGAATCCAGAGTTTCAAGAAAATCAAAATTTTGACCCGAAAAAAAAACGACAGTGGTACCCCTTACGTTTTTTTTTCGGGTCAAAATTTTGATTTTCTTGAAACTCTGGATTCTGATAGAGGGCCATGGGACTTAGATCTGAGTGCAAAAATGGAGGCTCTAGACCCTTCCAGAGCTGAGATATTTAGATATTTATAATGGCATACAGAGCTGAGATATTGAGATATTTACAATGGCATAAATGCTACGTGAATCTCAATATCTCAGCTCTGGAAGGGTCTAGAGCCTCCATTTTTGCACTCAGATCTAAGTCCCATGGCCCTCTATCAGGAATCCAGAGTTTCAAGAAAATCAAAATTTTGACCCGAAAAAAAAACGACAGTGGTACCCCTTACGTTTTTTTTCGGGTCAAAATTTTGATTTTCTTGAAACTCTGGATTCTGATAGAGGGCCATGGGACTTAGATCTGAGTGCAAAAATGGAGGCTCTAGACCCTTCCAGAGCTGAGATATTGAGATATCTATGATGGCATATAGAGCTCAGTATGTAGATATCTAGAATGGCATAAATGCTACGTGAAATCTCAATATCTCAGCTCTGGAAGGTGCTCAGAGCCTCCATTTTTGCACTCAGATCTAAGTCCCATGGCCCTCTATCAGAATCCAGAGTTTCAAGAAAATCAAAATTTTGACCCAAAAAAAAACGACAGTGGTACCCCTTACGTTTTTTTTTCGGGTCAAAATTTTGATTTTCTTGAAACTCTGGATTCTGATAGAGGGCCATGGGACTTAGATCTGAGTGCAAAAATGGAGGCTCTAGACCCTTCCAGAGCTGAGATATTTAGATATTTATAATGGCATACAGAGCTGAGATATTGAGATATTTACAATGGCATAAATGCTACGTGAGATCTCAATATCTCAGCTCTGGAAGGGTCTAGAGCCTCCATTTTTGCACTCAGATCTAAGTCACATGGCCCTCTATCAGAATCCAGAGTTTCAAGAAAATCAAAATTTTGACCCGAAAAAAAAACGACAGTGGTACCCCTTACGTTTTTTTTTTCGGGTCAAAATTTTGATTTTCTTGAAACTCTGGATTCTGATAGAGGGCCATGGGACTTAGATCTGAGTGCAAAAATGGAGGCTCTAGACCCTTCCAGAGCTGAGATATTTAGATATTTATAATGGCATACAGAGCTGAGATATTGAGATATTTACAATGGCATAAATGCTACGTGAAATCTCAATATCTCAGCTCTGAAGGTCTAGAGCCTCCATTTTTGCACTCAGATCTAAGTCCCATGGCCCTCTATCAGAATCCAGAGTTTCAAGAAAATCAAAATTTTGACCCAAAAAAAACGACAGTGGTACCCCTTACGATTTTTTTTTCGGGGTCAAAATTTTGATTTTCTTGAAACTCTGAATTCTGATAGAGGGCCATGGGACTTAGATCTGAGTGCAAAAATGGAGGCTCTAGACCCTTCCAGAGCTGAGATATTTAGATATTTATAATGGCATACAGAGCTGAGATATTGAGATATTTACAATGGCATAAATGCTACGTGAAATCTCAATATCTCAGCTCTGGAAGGTCTAGAGCCTCCATTTTTGCACTCAGATCTAGTCACATGGCCCTCTATCAGAATCCAGAGTTTCAAGAAAATCAAAATTTTGACCCGAAAAAAAAAACGACAGTGGTACCCCTTACGTTTTTTTTTCGGGTCAAAATTTTGATTTTCTTGAAACTCTGGATTCTGATAGAGGGCCATGGGACTTAGATCTGAGTGCAAAAATGGAGGCTCTAGACCCTTCCAGAGCTGAGATATTTAGATATTTATAATGGCATACAGAGCTGAGATATTGAGATATTTACAATGGCATAAATGCTACGTGAAATCTCAATATCTCAGCTCTGGAAGGTCTAGAGCCTCCATTTTTGCACTCAGATCTAAGTCCCATGGCCCTCTATCAGAATCCAGAGTTTCAAGAAAATCAAAATTTTGACCCGAAAAAAAAACGACAGTGGTACCCCTTACGTTTTTTTTGGGGTCAGAAATTTTGATTTTCTTGAAACTCTGGATTCTGATAGAGGGCCATGGGACTTAGATCTGAGTGCAAAAATGGAGGCTCTAGACCCTTCCAGAGCTGAGATATTTAGATATTTATAATGGCATACAAGCTGAGATATTGAGATATTTACAATGGCATAAATGCTACGTGAGATCTCAATATCTCAGCTCTGGAAGGGTCTAGAGCCTCCATTTTTGCACTCAGATCTAAGTCCCATGGCCCTCTATCAGAATCCAGAGTTTCAAGAAAATCAAAATTTTGACCCGAAAAAAAAACGACAGTGGTACCCCTTACGTTTTTTTTTTCGGGTCAAAATTTAGATTTTCTTGAAACTCTGGATTCTGATAGAGGGCCATGTGACTTAGATCTGAGTGCAAAAATGGAGGCTCTAGACCCTTCCAGAGCTGAGATATTGAGATTTCACGTAGCATTTATGCCATTGTAAATATCTCAATATCTCAGCTCTGTATGCCATTATAAATATCTAAATATCTCAGCCCTGGAAGGGTCTAGAGCCTCCATTTTTGCACTCAGGTCTAAGTCCCATAGCCCTCAATCAGAATCCAGAGTTTCAAGAAAAAAATTTTTTAGCACAAAAAAAAAAAAAAAACGACAGTGGTACCCCTTATGTTTTTTTTTTTTTGTGCGAAAAAAAAAAAGTTTCTTGAAACTCTGGATTCTGATAGAGGGCCATGGGACTTAGACCTGAGTGCAAAAATTGAGGCTCTAGACCCTTCCAGAGCTGAGATATTGAGATATTTATGAGATATTTGTGACATACTGAGATATTGAGCCATTATAAATATCTCAATATCTCAGCTCTGGAAGGGTCTAGAGCCTCCATTTTTGCACTCAGGTCTAAGTCCCATGGCCCTCTATCAGAATCCAGAGTTTCAAGAAAAAAATTTTTTAGCACAAAAAAAAAAACGACAGTGGTACCCCTTATGGTTTTTTTTTGTGCGAAAAAAAAAGTTTCTTGAAACTCTGGATTCTGATAGAGGGCCATGGGACTTAGACCTGAGTGCAAAAATGGAGGCTCTAGACCCTTCCAGAGCTGAGATATTGAGATATTTATAATGGCTCAATATCTCAGTATTTCACAAATATCTCATAAATATATCAATATCTCAGCTCTGGAAGGGTCTAGAGCCTCCATTTTTGCACTCAGGTCTAAGTCCCATGTCCCTCTTTCAGAATCCAGAGTTTCAAGAAAAAAATTTTTCGCACAAAAAAAAAACGACAGTGGTACCCCTTATGTTTTTTTTTTTTTTTGTGCGAAAAAAAAAAGTTTCTTGAAACTCTGGATTCTGATAGAGGGCCATGGGACTTAGACCTGAGTGCAAAAATGGAGGCTCTAGACCCTTCCAGAGCTGAGATATTGAGATATTTATAATGGCTCAATATCTCAGTATGTCACAAATATCTCAATATCTCAGCTCTGGAAGGGTCTAGAGCCTCCATTTTTGCACTCAGGTCTAAGTCCCATGGCCCTCTATCAGAATCCAGAGTTTCAAGAAAAAATTTTCGCACAAAAAAAAAAAACCACAGTGGTACCCCTTATGTTTTTTTTTGTGCGAAAAAACAAAGTTTCTTGAAACTCTGGATTCTGATAGAGGGCCATGGGACTTAGACCTGAGTGCAAAAATGGAGGCTCTAGACCCTTCCAGAGCTGAGATGTTGAGATATTTATGAGATATTTGTGACATACTGAGATCTGAGCCATTATAAATATCTCAATATCTCAGCTCTGGAAGGGTCTAGAGCCTCCATTTTTGCACTCAGGTCTAAGTCCCATGGCCCTCTATCAGAATCCAGAGTTTCAAGAAAAAAATTTTTCGCACAAAAAAAAAAAACGACAGTGGTACCCCTTCTGTTTTTTTGTGCGGAAATAAAAAAGTTTCTTGAAACTCAGGATTCTGATAGAGGGCCATGTGACTTAGACCTGAGTGCAAAAATGAGGCTCTAGACCCTTCCAGAGCTGAGATATTGAGATATTTATAATGGCTCAATATCTCAGTATGTCACAAATATCTCATAAATATCTCAATATCTCAGCTCTGGAAGGGTCTAGAGCCTCCATTTTTGCACTCAGGTCTAAGTCCCATGGCCCTCTATCAGAATCCAAGTTTTCAAGAAACTTTTTTTTTTCGCACAAAAAAAAAAAAAAAACGACAGTGGTACCCCTTATGTTTTTTTTTTTTTGTGAAAAAAAAAAGTTTCTTGAAACTCTGGATTCTGATAGAGGGCAATGGGACTTAGACCTGAGTGCAAAAATGGAGGCTCTAGACCCTTCCAGAGCTGAGATATTGAGATATTTATAATGGCTCAATATCTCAGTATGTCATAAATATCTTATAAATATCTCAATATCTCAGCTCTGGAAGGGTCTAGAGCCTCCATTTTTGCACTCAGGTCTTAGTCCCATGGCCCTCAATCAGAATCCAGAGTTTCAAGAAGATTGGAGAAACTGTTTTTCGCACACAAAAAAAAATGACAGTGGTACCCCTTATGTTTTTTTTTGTACAAAAAAAAGTTTCTCCAATCTTCTTGAAACTCTGGATTCTGATAGAAGGCCATGGGACTGAGAACTTCCATGGGCCATGGGACGACTTTCTTTTTTACATACAAACTATGAAATACTGGCAAAAATATTGACAAAATTTAAATACATCTTAGAAAATGTTGCTTGCTTCTGTGTTTGGAGTGAAGTGCTGCCATGCTTCTCTTCAATGTACTGTGGAGTTTTTTTAATACATATAATTACTACATGCAGAGCTTTACTGGTATTTGATTGGATGACAAACGTCCAATCTCATGGACCGCAGAATCTGAACTAGGTGAAATGCTCCGGAAGTTAAAAAAAGGGGGCTGACATGTGATGTCCATTGCAATGGACACAGGGTCTGAATGAGTTAATGCTCCAAAATGCTCCATTCCTAAAAACTTGGGTCAGGTTTAATGACCATTGGAAAATAAGGGTCCCACTGCTATTTATATTCACTTTATTTGCCGTTATGTGATGTGGTTTTAAATGTTTCTGTTTTAATTAAACGTCTGTTTTATTGTAACCAGTATATTTAAAATGCTTTATGAAATCTAAATATTATTTAGACTTACACTTTTTTTTTTTTTAATATACATATATTTTGTTTTTGTAGGTCTTGGAGGATGAGAATGCAAACATTGATGGAATGGATTTCAAGCCTGATACATTAATCAAACTTTTCTTGGGCTATAAGAAGTAAATGCCTCCCTTCAGCATTTTCTTAGTTTCATGTTAGATCTGTATAGTATAAACTAATTGACATACAGTAACATTTGAAAACTGTATTCGTACATATATAGAAAAATTTAAATGTTGCACATTTGTTGATCTACACTGTCACTGTGCGCAGTAAAAAGTTACGGGTGAATATCAATGTGCCGAATGAAGACAGAGCAGAAACAAGAGCAGGAGATGACACATAAGAACATTGAGGAAGACAGGAAGCTCCTCATACAGGTATTCAAAATAAATGAACACACCCTTGAAGTTCAAATCAAACTTTCTTTTGATTCTACATGTTGATTTGTGTTCTTGTGTGCAGGCTGCTATCGTGAGAATCATGAAGATGAGAAAACTTTTAAAGCACCAGCAGCTTTTGGCAGAAGTGCTGAACCAACTTTCCTCAAGATTCAAACCTCGTGTTCCTGTCATTAAGGTAATGGACTGTAGCACTCTGCAATCCTGACTGCTTATTTAAGATTCATTAGAAATATTAAAATCTGTCTTTTTTCAGAAATGCATTGACATTTTGATAGAGAAGGAATACCTGGAACGTGTGGATGGGGAAAAAGACACTTACAGTTACTTGGCATAAAAACGTCCTCTGAAGTTTGTTGTCCTTTAGATATTTGTCTGATGTTTTAAGGAATATCAGGGGGCACAGATAATTCTCTTATCAAGATCTCATGACCTTGTTGGACAATTTCACACTGGACTTTTCCCTTTAAAAACCAGACTCCTAAAGAGGCCAGTCTTTGTCTTTAAGCCCTTAAGCTGCTCAGGATTGCCATTTACTTTTTAATGTGTAAATACTGGACATTGAACTATACTCATAGCGGGACCCAGGGTCAGGGTTGCATGCTATTGCCTACCATTGTGATAGGACAAAACGCTGATTAATTTAATTGTAATTCCAATGACTTTTGGAAAACTGACAGATTGGTTTCAGACAGAAGTACCTATAACTAAGAGGAATACTGTTCAGCAGCACTGACTATAATCATGTCTGGCTGGTTAGTTGCATTACCAGCCATGAGAGCACCATTTGTATAGTGCAGTTCATTTTATAAATGTCATGAATAAACTTATTTTTTCTTTATGCTTTCTCATTGCTAGGTCTTGTTGATCTTTTGTTCTCGAATTAATGCCTGAAGAGTACAGCAAACAACTGTTTTCAATGTTTATTTCATCACGTTTAACAAGTTCCTGTAAACAATTAAACAGCACCTTGTAATTGGAGGCAAAAGCATAGAGATGGAGTGGTCAAAACCCCTCAGGGAAGCAGAGTATAACAAGAGTGGCTCAACAAAGGCGAAATATTAATTGAATAGAGCTAAACAAATCTAGCTCCTATGAAATAACTCCAATAATCACTAAACAAATCACAGCAATTTAACAATAGCCATCAATAAATTATAAAACTTGTTTACACAAAATAAATAGGGACATTAAACTTCTGGAGTCAAGCCTGGTATTATTGCTTTGATTTTACAGTATCCCACGTTCAGAAAAAAAAGTGATTGTTTTTTCACGTAACCCGGGACAAAAACAGCACCTTAATTTAATCTCCTTACATTTAGTGATGTCTAAAGTACATAGCTGCAACGGTGTCTGGATAAACCTTACAAAACACATACAGTGAGGAATGACGCATTACCTGATTCCAACTCCATTTGAAACCTTTGTTCATGCACACAACAATTGGAGTACACCATTCAACGACATTTTAAGAAATCTAATTCCAGAAACTATTGAGTGTTTCATAACACGTGAAGGCACCGCAAAAATATGATACTGAGTCTACCCTTTCCTGACGCACCATGTTTCATCTTCACAGCAACAGCCCATTGGCACCAGAAAATGCATGTAATAAACCTCTGCAGCATGATTCTGGAGAGATCTACATGCAAAACAGTGACAGTGGCTTTGGTTTCCATAAAGAACAAACCTTAAAACTGAGCAGGGGATTGTGTGGTATAAATAGGTTTTGGATTATAAACGTACAGCCGGTTTGAATGTGAAATTTGGCCCAAAGATATTGTCAAAATAACTTAGGAAAAAAAGAAGGAAAAAACTACAATCATAGATACAAAACTATACATAATAAAATGGCTCTCTAATAAAACCAGCTGTAAATAAGACAGAATGTTCAAGTTGCTATCAGAAAGTGTGTCCCAGAGTAAGCCTGTTGGTCAAGTGAAAGAAAGAAAAGTAAAAGGAAATCGTTGAAATATTACTGTTAAAACCTTTTCAATTAGATGCCCTTGTGCTATAAAACTGTATTGGAAATGCATGTGGAGAGAGAATTCCTGAAGAGTCAAGGCATTTGTTCAAGGAGGTAGATGGCTTTATGGAATTTCCGATTCACGTTCAATACCCACGTATTTCAGAGCGTCAGCTTGACTGTATCTGAAAGGGAAATGAAAACATTAGAGCCAAGACCGATATATCGGCAGGCCTGTATTATCGGCCGATATTAGGCATTTTCCAAACTATCGGTATCTGCAGTTATGGCCGATAAATGAATATTTCGAAAATAAAATAAAAACGGGCGAAACACGCTTGAACCATGTCATGAGTGTTGGAGTTGTATAGTTTGTCCACCAGAGGCACTTTACACAGTCCCTGTTGGCAACACTCATTGAATTGGTCACGATACATACATTGCTTGAATAACAATTAAAAGAACATCCCCATCAGTTCTCTTAACTTAAATAAACATGACAACATTTGTGACTATCATGTCCAGTTTTGCTGCTGTTAAATAAGCCGAGAGTAAAGCAGAATTAGCTAGTAATAATTACGTTACGTTGTTACAGTGTAGTTGACTGACTGTCCTTTTAACTTTTGACAATGTGACTGAAGTATTTCTTTAATAACACGTGACAGTTATAGCAATGAGACGTACCATCTCTCCTTGGCCTGTTATATTGAAAGTATATGTTTTACAATTATGGCTCATCATAGACTAGCTAACCACAAAGCTAGCTAATGCCACTATCATCAGTCTGTTCTGTTGTGACGATAAAAGAAACAAGTTTCTTTTTAAAATGCATTATCATATTATTTTAGTTAAAACTCATGAATAACTGCAAATAACTAATGTTAGGGAAATCTGTTAATGTTTTGTTGCGCGTTTCTGAAATAAAACAATATCGGCCGATATATCGGAATATCGGATTTTAAAAGCCAAAAATATTTGTAGCGGTATCGGCCTTCAAAACATTAGGGTAAATTTTATAAATTGAACAAAGAATATCAAGAAAATGATCCTGTGCATTCTTTTTACCTGTAGTCAAAGAACAGTTCCTCCCCAGTCTGTATGGCTCTCTTAGCAAATATGCCAATCCTGTGATCCCCATTAACCATCATCACTGTGGGGACAGAGAGGAACACACCCTGTCACATTTCACACTCTACATCTTCCTCAGTATAATATCAAGTGATTTACCTTTTGCATAGCAATTGGGGTTCACAGAGTGGTTGGCAAACCTGATCTTGTTTCCTTTCCTAGTTGCATCAACAACAAAGTCTGTGGGTGAAAAGTTGGCAGGTTGTCAGCCAGTGAGAGGGATGTGAACAGCCAATGTTTGCGAGGAGGTTAGTTACCATTGTTAAGGTTAAACAGGAAGCTGCACATGTATTTGTCATAGACCTTGCCTCTACGGTCTGCTTCATCCTGGGAGATGATCTAGCAGGTAAAAATAGATACGTGCCATGTTAGAAGGACACAGATCATCTCGCAGAGTAATATTAATAAATAAATAAAAAAGAAATAGACATATACATGTATATATAAACATCTCACCTCCCCACAGTATTCTGAGATGAACTCGTTCTTCTGAACTGGCTCTTTGATGAAGATTCCCCATCCGGCCACATCAGACGGAGCCAGTAGCAAGTGCTAAAAAACCCAGCATAAATAAAGAAATGTGAGTGTATCAACTAAACAGTCTGGCAACAGAATATTACAGGTTTTTTTCAATAGCTAAACGACAGTTAGCACAACTGGAGCTACATGTGTAAAACTCAGTCTGCACAACAGCCGTTCATGTGGATCAAACTCTAGTTTGTAGTCATTGCTTAAACCGTTTTCAAAACTCTACACACTTATCCCATGACTTTAACCACAACCTGCACAACATTGTGGATTTACAGCACTTTGTTCAAATGCTAACACACTGCCGACAAAACTGTGTACCACAGATTCAAAACACAGATTGTGCCTTTCACACACTGCGGATTGCTATTTCAGCTGAAAGGCTGGAAATCTGTGGCCTGATGCTGGAGAGAGGAAGGATCAGCCCTTCAATTTTTTGTTTGAATTACAGTATGTACTTTTAGTTTCTACTTTTTTCATTTTCTCATTACTGTAATTTCATAAATGACTACAGACTATTGAAACAAACTGCTCACTCATTTTCATTTACCTTAAAGAATTATGTTCTAAAAATGGAAATAAATCATGTGAAAGAATGTCACTCTTTTCTTTGAAGAAAATATTACTTAAAGAAATTGTTTAAACTGTAAAGATGGAAAGTTTGTATTTCCTGTATTGGCTATACTAGTTTGATGCTACTGTTTTTACTGTGTTCTGAGTGACCGTGAGAGGTTGTGCAGTGTTTGGCTGCACGGAGCCTGTTTTGAGCCATGTGTTAAGAGTTGTGTTGCTTGGAATGAGTTTTGCAGGTGATGTGAACCGTTTAGCTCAGGTGACTGTTAGTAGTGCAGACTGTAGTTAAGAGTTTTGCACATCTAGCTCCAGTTGTGCTCACTGTTGTTTAGTAATGGAAAAAAACTGTAACTGTTTATATTTGAGGGTAATGATGTCAGAATAAAACACACCTTTTTTGCTCCTCTCTGGATGCTGCAGTTCTTGCAGGAGACGTTTTTACTGTCCCAGTGTTCAGCTGCCCCACAAGTGAGGCACAGGTCTGGGTCACACTCTCGTACGGCCAGGTAACACGGGCACTGCTTGGTGTTACACTGGGCCTTACAACGGCAACCTGGAAACCGGTTCTGACCTACAGAGACAGAAAAATAACTCCTGACTCCAGACATGACAGTTTCAAATATAACATAGCTGTTATAAAAAGGAAACGCACACATACATATAAATATATTTTAAAAAATAAAAGTACATATATTTGCACACACATTTATATTCACTAGTAGATGAACACATAATACCCTTACCTCAGTTATAAAAGCTATATATTTGCATTCAGCGCCAATCATTCAAACTCAAGAGCTCTGCAGAAAAACACTGTATTTTCTCTTTCCAAGCTCAAACCAAAGATTATTTTCCAGTGTTTCCGTGTAAACCGGGCTGAGCTGGATCACTAGTGTCAGTCTGTGTGTTGGGGAATGCTCCGATCAAGATTTTTGCAGTCGTTACTGCCAACTTTTTTGTTTTTCCAGATATAGTAATACCACAGATGTTGTCTTAGTTATATTATTTACATTATTGTTGTAATTATTCTTTTAATTAAGAATCAAATAAATAAGAATAACAAATATAAATTTTTACAATGAACATTTTAAACTACTAAAAACAGCTTCCACACGACACAATCCATATTAGGAAACTTCTATTAAAAAGCCTACAAGACTTTGACAGCATGCAATTATGTTCAGTTTTAATCAATGCAGTTAGATTGTTAAGTCAGCAGGAGGTGGTTTTTGTGAGCGAGTCATGGTTAGTTTACCCAAAAATTTCAATTCTGTCAGTAATTACACACCCTCATGTTGTGCCAACCACGAGACTTTTGTTCAGTCTTCGGAACACAAATTAAGATATTTTTATTAAATCTGAGAGCTGGACACTACTCCATAGGCATCTTAAGGGATTGAAACTGTTCGGCCCAAAAGTTTTGAAAGACATCGTTAAAATTGTCAGAGTGACTACAGTGGCTCAATATTAAGTTTATCAAGTGAAAAAAAAAGACTGTTCAACTATTCATTTCATGTAGTGAAACTACGCAAAACTTCTAGGTTGCAGGTCACACGCATGCTCACTATTGGCCAATAGCTGGTCATGTGTGTGATGAGTGTGACGTACAACCTAGAAGCTTTGCATAGTTTCACATGAGGGCGAGTAATTACTGACAGTATTTTCATTTTTGGGTGAACTAACCCTTTAAACCGTTCCTTCAGCTACAACGCTTACAAATTCATGAATGAAACAAGTTGTCAAAATTAACTTTGAGCACTACTTTACAAGGCTCAACCGACGAGCAACGCATCACCTGGACACAACACTGAAGCGGATGTTTCACTTTCATACAGATCAATGGTATTGATTCAATGCATTGAACAGCGCTGACTTCAATCCTGGAAAATCCCCTTAGACGTAAAATACTTGATACTACTACTACAACAAAAACTGATGGCAAACTGTTTTTTTCCACAAATATGACTTGATCTGAAGGAGGAAAGACAAGGTTAACCACACGCTCAGTTTTCCTGTCACTGTCTGCTCTGTGTGTCTCCGAGAGCAGATGAAAGATGCGTGATGTTTCTTTAGAACGACATATGACTGCGGCAATAAAGTTCGACATCACAGCGTGATTTAAATCATCAAATTGGGGTTGGTTTGTGAGAACGGCCAAATTTAGTGACTACCAACTGAATCATAAAATGTTGGCCGATACCGATCGGAGCAGCCCTAGTGTATGTATACTCACATTCCGGAGCTACACTGGGCAGAACTTCTCACAGAAGTTTTGGGCGGTGACACAAGGGCAAGAACTGTCACACGGCTGGCGCGGATGATCACATGGCTGGTAGTTGTACACATGATTGGAGGAGCCATCTGAGAGCATAAATTTCACATAAAAATGCATACTTGCATTCTTACTAAATTTTCACAAAAGTGAGCACAATCTTGCCATCTTAATGTACGAGCTGGCCTTTCACAGTAAAGAGACAAACCTTTCTTTAGTTGAATTTTCCGACAATGAGTGGCCCACAACCTAGAAGAACCCAAGAAAGCAACAGGGTTTTTACATGATTGAAATGCACCAATGATACTGGAGATAATGAAAGTGAAACACAAAATGAAGGGTAGTCAGACTCTTACAAGTCTCACTTTAAAGACATACCTGTGTTTCCTCTTCTTCTTCCTTTGAGGAGTGTTTTCATCTACCGCAGGTGCACGTGCAATGATGCTAGATTCTTTAACCCTGAATTCATAAACCTGACAAGTCCCAAAACAGGAACAACTCTTAAAAACAAGAATTCAAAGCACTGTTCTTTTAATTACTGTTTGTGGTAATGTGTAATTTACAGCTCCTCAAAATAATTCCACAGCAAATGTGTAGTTGATTAGCATTAAATAATATTATTAACACAGCAATATAAAATATAACATCAAAACCCATCTTCTCAGGTGCACATACCTGTCTACAAGTCTTTGTGCTAATGAGTCTGGCGATAGCACAGAAGTTGTCATAGTAAGTGCCGATGAGCACTCTGAAGAGAGAGGCCTCAGCGCCACTCCAGTCCACATTCTCAGGAGGCTCTGAGCTCAACTTCAACTTCACTGGAGTCTGACAGCGAGAGTTTGCCTCTGTTCAACAATAACACAAAATAAATGATTAAGTGGAAATAAAATATAATCTGAACAGAATAACAGAAAAATTAAATCAAATACAATTTCATGGCTCCAAAACACAAATATAAAATCAATTGTGGGCATTACTGATTATGTGACATTATTAGCATGATGGTTGACAACACCCAATCAAATACTCTCATCGATGTGATTACATTTTCATAGACTCTCTGATCACTACCTGAGGAGCTTGTGGTCTCATCCTTTTGTCATCGTCGTCTTTATCATTACAATCGTTTCCGTCTGGCCCTCCTTCTCGGTCGCTGTCTGTGTCTTTAGTCTCAGTGTTAACCGTCGGGAGTGCTGGGTCTGCTGTTCGGGAGTCTCCTTCTCCGTCTGCCAACAGTACCGCTTGAGAAGGGGTCTTAACACGCTCAGCAACCACCCCTGCTGGGTATTCCGCAACCATGCCATCCTGAGGAGAGAGGTATGTCATTGCGAGTGTTAATCAGGAGTTAACAGTCAGATATATGCAACACTGTTTGTTAAATAAGTCAAAGTACATCTTCCTTCTTCCAAAGTACTTTTGAGTTTCTCTGGTCTTCTTGGAAATCTGGATTCTGATAGAGGGCCATGAGACTTAGACCTGAGCGAGATGACTTTGGAAGGGTCTAGATGACGACCTGTCAAAATAGTTTTCACGGAAAACCCGCAAAAGTAGGTTTTTTGGATAATTCAAACTGGCAGACATATTTTTATTACGGAAAATTATGTCATAGGGTGCCAACGAATTCGTCATGAGCTCAGAATTTTGTTGATAGCCCTTACGGTCTCAAAAGTTATTAGCATAATTTGAGTGAAACTTTGGACAGGTGGTGGCACTAGAGGCAACGAGTTAGAGACACCAAAAATGGTGTATTTAATGTTGGGACGGCCCCTGAGAATGTCAAACCATAACAACTTTCCCGCAAAACGGTTCTATGGGCTGCCATAGATGCCCAGTCGGAAGAAGAAGAAAAGGAAGAATAATAAGAACCAGAACAGATACAAAGCACCTTCGGATCCTTGGCCCCTAAAAATAATCTAAACAGATACACTAGGTGCCTCTTAGCCCTTAAAAATATGCATGTACACAGTCCATTTGTATCAAATTATAAATTCCGATGTCTGGTACATAGTAGTTAAACCCCCTTACTATAATAAAGAAGGGACAATTGTACATTTAATTGAGGCTTCAGGATTAACTATCTTTCATACAATAGCAGACCTTACAAAGTGGTGAAATGTACTTGCCTGAACCATATACATATAGCAATAAATGCCACAAGGTTTGCTGTCCACCAGATTCTCCATGTTCTTACGCTTGTATGTGTTTGGAGTTGCATGAAATGCTGTAAATCAGAAAGAGGAATGCATCTTTAAAAAAATGCCATCTTTGCACAGAAAAAGGGCTAATCTGATTTTAAAGGTCCAAGGACAGCATTTGCTTCATTGCTTACGGTGAAGGAAACAGTTGTATTTCAGAAGCAACGCCTGCAGAAGAGTGTATGGAAGGAGTGCAGACTCTGCTCTCTTTGCACCCTGATTTTGCATTTGGTCCGTCGAATGTTGGGGGTACATTCAGGAGGAAGCGCCCCTGGGAGTTGCTGCTCCGTGAGTTCTTTTATATCTGCAAAAAATATATAGTATCTCAAATTAAAACAATCACAAACCATCATACTTTAAAATAATAATAATAATGTGAGATGGATTTTATCTAAATATTAATTTTATTTATTAAAAAAAGCTTTTTGAAAGCAAGCTTCCTTGCAGGAGTTGTTTCCTGACATACTTTTCTTTGAGTTCTTCAGTTGAACCTTTATCAGGAAACATGGAAGAAATGGCTTCAAAGATTTTATCAGCGGGAAACTTTTTTGATCCATCATTGTTGTGACCTGTTGCATAAAATATGAAAGCACAAAGTTAAAGAATGAATTGCATAGTAAACGAGATACTATAACATGTAGCGTCATGTAATAAAATGCCTGTTTATTGTCAGCACTAAATGACATGTTATAGATTTGTTAAAAAAAAAACTGCATTGAACAGGAAAAATAGTCATTGTAGCATTTATATATATATATATATATATATATATATAAATGCTACAATGCAAATACATTTAACAATGTTTATATTGTTAACATTGTTAACAATAACATTGTTAACAATAATATTGCACTACAATAAATATTTGAGCATGTTTTAAAAATAAATAATTAAAATTTGTGGAGCATAAAACATTTGTTACTTCTTAGAATCTGTATCAAAACTTAGACTTTTTACATACTTTACACTAAAAATCATTAAAATTTTCTTACTCTCAGAAATCAGTAGGTCCTGGTGAGAGTCTTCAGTGTCATCTTTTCCATCACAGAGGTCCATCTTCTCAAACTTGCAATCATGCTGATCCTCCTCTTCATCATCTTCCTCATTATCACTGTACTGATTAAGTGCATTCACTAGCTCCACAAATATCTCATCATTTATGAAGCCACACTCTACAAAAAGCAAAACAAAGGACAAAAAAATCAATACCCTTTTTCAAGCAAACTTGTGGTCTATTATAGTGATTTTTTCAACTGTGTAAATAATAGCTCTGCTATTAATGTATTCTTAGAGGGATAGAGATCCCTAACCTCTATCTCCATGAACTTTTCCATCATAATTTTTAATAAGTTCTTCAATGAAGGTGCCATCTTGATCAAGGATTTCATCACCCATGTAAGGGATGTTGTGCAATACCGTCTCATCTTCAACCTTAAACAGAATACAAGATGCGAGATTAAAATACAGAATACAAGTATTAAAATACAAGCCTGTATTTTAATACTTTGATTTTGCAAATACACAAGGAATTTGGTTTTACCATAAAGTTTTGTTGGAGTGGAGACCATGAGTACATGACAGGCACAGAGGCCACAGCATTCAGCGTTTTGAGAGGAATGACTTGTCTGGAGAACTCTGAGAAACCACTGTCAACAGTGCACTGAAAAATAATTCAGTTGTGTTAGATCTCAATGAAAGTCACTATTTATAACACACCTTTATGTTTTTGAAAGGTAACATTAAAGTCATTTACTAAGCGTTTGCAGAATTAACAATTTACTTTAAACACCATTTACATCGAAAAACCAAAACCCCATGGCAAAAAGCAGAGAGAAATGAGACATAGAAATAAAAAATTAATTACATTGATGAAAATGACAAAAGCATGAATGGCATTAAAAACATTCTTCAGGAGAATCTGAATTAGAGAATTCGTACTAACCTCTCTGGTCCCACGCAAGGAGCTCACAGGTGTCATTATATGAACAGGTTGTATCCGTCTCAGTTTCCATTCCTGGTTCAATATGTCTGTACGCTCCAATATCTTCTGTCTGTTGGAGCTGAACATGCTCTGTACAGTAAGAAAATAAATGTCAATGTGAGAACCTCAAGTGGAAAGGCAATGTTTCCAACATTGTGATAATGTTATACATAATAACAGTGCATTTGCACGGTCCTCATCACATGACACCTAAAAGCCTGACCAACACCAGACTTTACAAGCAGCTTAATCTCTGCTGCATAAGCCAATGCATCACCTTGACCTCGTCTGCCCTCCTGAAACGTTTGAGCTGTCGCAGACGCATGTACTCAGACTTCACTCGCCGCCTCCAGCAAACAGGACCCTTCTCCGATTTCCTCCCGGTTAATCCCATGGCTTCCCTATAGACATACATACGGTTTTAGATTTCATTGTAGGCACACTATAAAAACATACAACATGGAGGTTAGGTGGTTTAACAGAAAATTATTGAAAGTTATTACATTTGATTATGATATTTACTTAATATCTCAATTATTTCTCTTAGTCAGCCTGTGCTCAGATTTCCCGGGATAAAAGACCGCAATCAAGCCATTTCAAAATGAACTAAGATTTCTCATAAATTCTTTCCAAGAAATTATCTAAATAATAGATCTTAGTCAGGGTAGCGGCAAATTTATTTTTTGACAAATGTTAACAAGTCTGTGGGGATATAAGAACAGTGTGTTCAATGTTGTTTACAAAAGATACTGAATACTAACTGCCCAGCCAATAAAAACAAGACGAAGGTCTATGCTGAACCAAAATATTTACAGTTACCCGGTATGTACTCTTACTATATAGCAGTGGAATTATTATTGTCTCCTAATTTAGGCTATTTCTCAAAGTATTTTGGGTTAACTGAAACATACCTTAGAGCTCCTTAAAGCCTCGTCAGCCATCAAAGAACATAATTTTCCTCTAAGAACCACTGAGTAAAACCAACTCTATTACTGTAGAGATTGTCTAAGATGCTGCAGATAGGCTGAAAACGTAACCGAGCAGCTGAGCCATGTAGGCTGGTGGCGTGCAAGACAGTGACAGTTTTACAAGTTTTCCCAATCTTATGTAGCAAGATGAGAAATGTGAGGGAACAGCCCTAATTATCCATGAATAAACTTCATATGAAACGTTCTGCAACTGCATTAGGGTACACTATTATTCCCAAAACTGGGATTTGTGTTATCCCGGGTGTTGGTGTGACAGGTGTATGAGCTCAAAAGCGCCCCTGCTGGTGTAATAAACCTACTGAAGTGACGACTACTTTAAAACTGAAACAAAACTTATAGCACGTTTCAAAGCTATGTTTACTCATAAAACATAATGAAATCAGTAGGTCTTCTTATAATAATTTCCGAAATGACACGGATGAACTAATAGAAGGCTTACAATGCGATGCTAAAGGAATAATTCAACCAATATTGATAAATCTGTTCTCATTTACTCACTCTCACGATCTTCTAAATCTGTAGACTTTTTTCTTCTGAGTTAACGTTACACACATACAGATGTTAAGCAGTCTTAATCACCATTCACTCCCATTGCATCTTTTCCCCATACAATGAAAGTGAATGGTGACTAACGTTACATCCCCTTCTCTTTCCTTCTACGGAAGCAAGTCATACATGCTTGGAACAAAGTGAGAGTTAGTAAATGACAGATTTTTCATTTTTTAATGGAATATCCCATAAACTTAATTATGACATGACAGTAGTGTATAACACAGTTTGATTACTAACTGTCAAACTGTAATCAAACCCAACACAACTGTTGGCAAGTGTTTCAATTAAAAGTGCTTTAAAGTCGCTAACTGGTTAGCTGGGCTGTCTTAACCAGAAACTAAATGTGATTTCAAACACAGAGACAACCGTCTGTCACTTAACTGTTTTCTTCCAGAACCTAACGTTAAGTTACCTGAAGTAGGAGACCAGTCCACATCCAAACAAACGACTTTTTCCGTCAGTCTGTCGCGTGTCAGCGCCGTCCCTGAGTGAAGATGAGCGGTTAACTGAGCTAGCTAACTCAGCTAGCTCGCGGTAGAGGGTCCTTTCACCTCCGCGCGTCCGCGTTACCAATACCGGCGAGCCTCGATAAACAAAAGACAGGCGTTTAATTCGTCTTTAGCTTTACTCGCAACTATTTCGTCGGGCGTCTTTCCCTCTCTTTAGTGTGACAGGCTGTAAGCGAATATGAAATGTATGTAATTTTTTATATTTCCGTTTCTGACTGTAAGTATTGAAACCCGCTTAGTGTGTCGTTTACACTCAGAATTCGCTGCCCACCTCGCGCACTGCAGAGTCAACGAGCGCCAAACAGATGCGCCAATCAGAACAAGCCATGTTCAAGCTGTTCACTGTTGCCAGTTTTGGTTGGTTAGATCCTATCAGGGACTGGGCGAATCGGATGCGTGACTGCAGTGGGGGACATGCGAAGAAGTTCTCTTTGTTCTTCAGTTTGAATTTCAAAATCTATTTCAACGAAATACAGTTTTGTAAAACTACTAAACCGGCGCGCAATATGGCATTGAAAGTCTTCGGATTTTCGGCAAAGAACAGCATATGTTAATGTGTTTGCTAGTAGTATAATGCAAAGATTTGCGCTTTTGTTACTTTTAGTACAGACAGAGGAAAAGGCATGATGTAGCAGCTAGTTGTGGCACATACTGGAAGAAAACAGTTCCATGTGGCCAGTAAGTCGATATAGTCAACATGTCATTCTATTTTCGACTTCCTGTGAGACTGTTTGGACTTGGCTGGGTCAACCGGTTCATAAATAAGTACCACCCACTCCAAACAGGGGCAATGCCATCATTACAATAGTGATGGGCAGTCCGAATCACTTCCCTGTGCCGGTTCTTTTGGACAGTTCGAAAAACGATGCAGACTACTATATACATCATCATCACATGGTCCCATGACACCACCACACCATGCCACAATAAATTATTTTAAATAGACCAAACACACATCGTAGTTTAATACGTTCTACGTGGACAGATGAAACAAAACAACAACAAAAAAGCTTTTTGGCAGCAAAAACTTAATTTGGGTTTGGTTCAAACAGGAGTGAAAAAAGCGCCCTGTGTGTAAAATAAAATACTCTGTATCTTTAATGCTGCGGACATATTGTTCTGCCAGAGGTCCTGGACATCTTGTTCAAATACATGGCATCATAGAAAATCAAAACCTGACAGCCTCTGCTTTAAATCTTATAATGGGCCAAGTTTGGATCTTCTAACAGGACAGTGATCCAAAATCAAAACAAAAATGGGTCACATAAGCACAAAACCAAGCATCTGCAATGGCCAAGCATCTTAGTCCCTGACCTGTCCTGAACCCAATAAAAAAATGAGTGGGCTGAATTGAATAGAAGAAGCCAAACATGGATCTGGGAATCTGAAGGATCTTGAGAGATTCTGTATGGAGGAATCAGGCATAATAGGAGAAGAGTCAGAGCTGTTATCTTGGAAAAAGGAGGTTGCAAAAAGTATTTTATAAAAGGGGGCAATTATTTGTTCCCAATGTGTTCTGGAGAACAAAAATTTCATTACGTGATTCCCCCCTAAATAATTGTATATAATTTCTCTTTTAAGAATATTAAGTATTGAACTGATTTTCTAAAACAGGCAACAAAGTCTTCAGACCACAGATCAGACTGTGAACAAATTGAACCGATTCAATGAAAAGTCTAAACACCATTCAGATGAACAAATTTTAGTTTTTAGTTTCTAAAACTATAGCAAACTATTATAAGAATTTGCAATACAGATTTATGAATGCAATTAAAATCAAATCAGCTTGATTTTATGTCCGGGTGCAAAGTATCAAAGACGCTTTTTATAGAACCATCTTCGTTTCAAGTGAGAATACCATTTTAACGGTTTATGAGCACTATTCCTTTATAGCACATTATTACCATTTCAGCTTTTAAAAATATACTACAATCTCCAGGCTTAGAGTCCCAGAGACCAATATTTTAAATGATTCGTCAAACATGAAATCCATACTAGGCAACTTACATGGAGACAAAGGTTAGGTTTGTAAATTTTCAGTACTACAGTACACCGTGAATGTATATTAGCACTGTTCTCAAGCATCTGAGGGAACGTTAGGACTTGAACATTGCCATCGAGATTTAACAACCAAATGAGATTAAGAAGGCTGTTCATCAAGAATGAGTATACAACCACTCCATTTACATTTTTTTCATTATTTTATTTAAAAGATTTGGGAGAAATAAACAGTGCTTGGTTTGGAATGAAAATACTGAATGTTTTGATGCCAGAAACAAAAGAAAGTACAAAAAGAAATCAAAACATTCTCTTTTCTGAAGGTCTCCAAGCCTCCAGAATACTTCCATTCTCAGGGAACTGCATTTATATAAAGTTCATGGTTTCTAGAAACCTCTTAGAGCTCATCTTTCGTGTGTGATAACTTCGTGGCGTGTTTTTCCACAAATTTGCTTAATTCCTCCAAGTCTCTTTTGCCACCTTCAAATTTGACTGGGCTCTGCTTGTTGTTGCTGGGAGCAAAGTAGATTGTAGGGAAGCCCTCTACTTTATAGCTGTCGTGGGGCACATCATTAGCAGTGGCATCCATTTTGGCAATGACAAGATTCTTCTCGTTCTTGTATTTCTTTCCAAGAGCTGTGTAATCTGGATCCAGCTTTTTACAGTGGCCACACCATGGTGCATAGAACTCTATAAGGACATCTTTCTTCGAATCCATGACAATGTCATCAAAAGTCTTGCCCACCACAACCTTCACTGGTCCTTTGTTGCTCTTGGGAATAGGCTGAGACTTCACAATAGGTTTCAACTTACCTGTCAGAGAAGAAAAAACGACATTGATTCATCGATTTGAACTTTGTAGTGCTCAACATCAATGCAAGACTGTCACTCTTACATTTGCATTCTTAGAAAAACCTCTTACTGGCTTAAGATTTAACTCAATATTTCAACAATCATTCTTATTAAGCCTTAAAGGTTCTCTAAGCGATCCTGGGTGTTGACGTTCGGAATATTTTCAAACAAATCGGAGGCTAGCTAGACCCTCCCTCCTCCGCATCTCATCTCCTCCCCCTCCCTTCCGTGCTTCCTGAAATAATTGTGAACGTGAATTGTGTGGGTTTGGCGAACATAAGCGTCAATTTAGAAGAAAAAAAATAATAATTTAACGTTACCCACCTGTCCAGCAAAAACAGAGCAACCTGAATGTCGAACTGAAAGCTCTTCTGCCGCCGGAGTTCTCGCCATCGTTCAAAAGCTTTACCGATGTAAATTTGGAACATCGCACGTTCTTTATCCGATTCCTTCTTCTTTTTCATTTGTTCATCAGAACGTCGTCTCTTTGGTCGTGTGTCCATTTTTCAAACTTCCCTCTGATGCTTCTCTCCTTCCACACACACACACACACACACACACCCTTCATGTGCACGCGCACTAACCCCCCAGAAGTTTTGGCCCCACATCGCTTAGAGAACCTTTAAGTTGTGCAACCATGTTCATTTCATAAGGAATACATAAACCAATAACTTACCTTTTTTGAAGGCCATGATAAAGCTTCGGAGCACATCGGAGTCAAATTCTTCTGGCTCCATGGCATATTTCTTCCCTCCCTCACCAAGAATTCCAACATTTACCTCCTCCCCGCTTTCACTCAGTCCAAGGCTCTTCAGTTCATCAGCATAGTCTTCCTCATCCGCAATAGCAAATGTGTACTCTGGGAAGTCGTTTGCAACTTCAAGCACTTTGCTCCTCCAAAACTGTGTGGCTGGGTGGAAATCATTTGTTTTGTCAGTAGTGAACAAAAGCATTTGCATTGTGCACTACAGGAATGATCTTAATTTCTTTTACACAGCTTTGGTACATACCAACTCTGTAGTCAAAACTGAAGTCCACTCCATAATAAACAATCACAAGAGGTCGTGTGGTGTATCTCTTTGCTTCGTTGCTCTGTTTTCTGTGTCCAACCAAAGGTAGTATGTGTTTCTTGAAGAATTCTTTGAATTTCTGAAGCGGGTGTGGAGTCCTTTAGTGAAGAAAAAAAAAATCTTTTAGGGAATTGAATTGGGGTTTGTCATTCACCATAGTTCACTGGAAAAATCCAGTCATTAAATGGGAATATACACAAACAGGAATTTTAACTTGAGGGTGACAGCCTTCCCCACACAGATTTCGCCACATGGGCCAACAGAAAATGGTTTGGTTTGAAATTAACTTCTTACCGGTTTTTGCCCACCTTACCGGTAATGTTACCGCACCTTAAAGGGTTAGTTCACCCAAAAATAATAATATTTTTTATTATTAGTGTATATATATATAGGACTTTCATATATATACAAGGACTTTCCAGGTCCAATACCCTCAAATTCAAGGACTTAATGTGGGGACACATTTAAAGTGAGAGAGGAAGGAAAATACATTGTGTATATGCAAGATACATTGTTACAGTTTTCATCTGTCAAACAACTAGGCAAAAAGCTTTTTTGTGGCTTTTTTTGCCACATGACAGATCTGATATTCCATTAGTAGCATTTATGTTTTGCATAAAACTGAAGAATATTTTGTATCCTATAATTTTATTTATTTCTATGTTGTATATGTTGGCGTGCCTTATTAGTATTTATTTACTACTTAAATTATGACTACATTATTACGTAATTATTGTCCCATTTTTATTGAAATAATTTAGCACTTTTTAAAACTTTTTTAAATGCCATAAATTGTGTATGACAGATAGGATCATCATTTATTTAGCATGTTTAATATTTATAAATGATAAATTAATAAAATAACATTAATTATAATTTATGAATTAATCTGTCTAATAACATCTACAAATATAATAGTTACCTGTCTATCAAGCTCTGACAATAAGAGATTATCCAGATTTAAAAACAAAAAACAATCTGCCTTACATATTTAAATGCACAGATTTGTCTGTTACTGCAACTGTCAGAAATCCACCCCACCACGTGAGTAAATTAAACTGTGCAGTTCAACTTTACGTCATTAATTACTGGACACCTATTGATACCTATTTTCAGATCTGTAGAGGACGTGAGCTCGACATGGTTTAAAAAAAATGTGCATTACGCCGGTGTACAGCGCATGTTCTCTAGACTCTGTCACTATGGGAAAAAAAGACGCAAACCTGCATTAACCACCAAATTAATGTCTGGGACCTGGGTCAATATAAGTTACAGGACAAATCCACTGTCTATGGACAAATCGAGTCCGGACTGATTTGATACGGAACGCATCATTTTACATTTAAATAAGGGACAAAAATTCTTTGTAATCTTCTTTGGTGAGAAAAAAAATCTTGAAACTTTTTTGGTGTGTCTGTGAAATGTCAAGGTGCCATCATTGTGGTTTCGTGCACATGTGAATGTCATGGCAAAGTAAAACACAAAGTGCCTTACGCGGGAAACACTATGCGAATTGGACGCAGCATTAACCTTTGGACTTAACGTGTAAATGCACGTAACTAACATAAATCAAGCAAGCTGGTGTGCATAGGCCACGGAGTCGGAGTGTTGGCGAAATAACACATTAGCGGACCGGAGAGAATAATATGGATTTTTTTTTTTTCAGAAAACTTCTTGCACAAAATAAATTCAAGCACTTTCAAGGACCTGTATCTATGTATGTTTATTTTCAAGAACTTTCCAGGGCCTTGAAAACAAAAAATCAGATTCACAAACTTTCAAGGATTTCAAGGACCCGTGGGAACCCTGTATATAGTAATATTTGCCCTCATGTTGTTCCAACCCATAAGACTTTTGTTCATCTTCAGAGCACAAATTAAGATATTTTTTTATTAAATCTGAGAGTTGGATCACTCCTCCATAGGCTTCTTAAAGGATCGAAACTGGTCAGCCCAAAAGTTACGAAAAGACATCGTTAAAATAGTCAAAATAGAGTGACTACAGTGGCTAAATCTTAAAAGGACAATTTGTACTTTATGTATTTTATTATTTAAAATCAATATTTGTATTCATAAATGTCCTCAATGGTGTACAAGTACCAATTATCTGACTTATCCTCGTAAACAAAGAATTTATTATCATTATATACATGGGACGGGTACAACCACAGAGCTTCCATGTATTTCCGCCATCTTCAAAAACTATAATAGTAGAGAGGGACTAGGCCAACACATTTCCAAAATGTGTTTTTGTCAGAGCCAGTGTGACGTGACTGAAAGCAGCAGAAGCAGAGGAGCAGAGCAGTGAGAGGCTTCTGTGTTGCACGTCACACTTAGGCTCACTATTGCCCAGACGCTGGTCATGTGTGTGATGCATGTGACGTACAACCTAGAGGCTTTGTGTAGTTTACATTACATGAAATCTCGAGGCCAACAGAGAAAGGAATGAATAGTTGAACAAAGTCTTTATTTTTGTTTGTTTTTTTGCGCACAAATTTTAACGATGCCTTTCATAACTTTTGGGCCGGCCAGTTTCAAGACCTTGCAAGAAGCCTATGGAGGAGTGATCCAACTCTCAGATTTAATCAAATATCTTAATTTGTGTTCCAAAGATGAACGAAAGTATTACAGGGTTGGAACAACATGAGGGCAAGTAATTACAGACAGAGTTTTCTTTTTGGGTGAACTAACCCTTTAACAATAGTGCCAAGCTTGTGTTTGCAAAGATCACAGAAATATTAAAGATGCAGTACTTACTTTAATTGTTAATGAATAAGATGCTGGCTCATATTTAGACCTAAACTTCTCTGGATAGACATGACTATCCACAGGGTGAAGCCTTGAGGAATTTTGCGACTTCATTGTTGAACGTATGCATAAATTTGTAGTCATCTCGCAGAGAGTTACCTGCAGCAAAAGAGAACAAGAAATTAGGGAAAAAATTTAAAGTAAAGATTAAATCTCATTCATTTGAGAAGAAAGACTATCAGCCAGCATAATACACACATGCTTCTTGATAGATCTCATATGCTGCATCTTCTTCATTGGAGAAAACGCCTTACAATAACAGCATCATCGCCATCTCTGAGGATCTCCTGAACCTGTTTCAGTGTCTGCACCTGCTTTGATGGAGGACCCGCCTGGTCAGACATATAATCAACAATACCTAGAAGAAAAGAATAAAAAGACTGAAATTCCCAACGATTCACCAAGTCATCAAGACAACAGGTGAATGCCTACCCGAACTTCTCCCGTGGACCATTGTAATCGAAAGCTTTGCCCTTTCTGAAGATTTTAAGGGTTGGGTAGCCAGAAACACCAAACCGCGTCGCTAAATCACTCTCTGTAGTGGCATCTACTTTCGCCAGTGGAATAGGAGGACTGCGATTGCTGAGCT
Source organism: Hybognathus amarus (assembly GCA_030378365.1). Classification (NCBI taxonomy): domain Eukaryota; kingdom Metazoa; phylum Chordata; class Actinopteri; order Cypriniformes; family Leuciscidae; genus Hybognathus; species Hybognathus amarus. Next base: position 19,393 of record JAQIUQ010005872.1, on the reverse strand, counting down.
CTTTAGCAGCCTTCTCATACTTAGGAGCGAGTCTCTTACAGTGGCCACACCTGTTGGAATTTAAACATAGTATTCTCAAAAAGACACACTGATGGTTTTAGAGAGAAGGCAAAGGGGTTGCATGCCGAGGTAATAAATAAGCTGCATGGGACTCTAAATATACAAACCAAGGTGCATAGAACTCCACCAGAATGATGTCGGCATTGTTCACCACATCATCAAAATTATCCTTAGTCAAGACAAGAGTGGCCTCTGGAGGAGGTTTCCAGTCTGGTTGGGCAACTGTCTTTAACTCGTTCCACGATGGCTGGAAAAATGAAAGGTAAACCATGCTTTATTAACAATACACAAGGAAAGAAACTGATTTTAAATAGTCAAAGTGCACTCACCATGCTCACTTCTGTCCCCATCACAGTCCACACGGCTCCCCTTTTTCGAGTATTTTGATGGTGGGATAACCAGACACTTCAAACCTACTGCCCAAAGCACTAGCCTTAGTGGCATCAACCTTTGCCACAGGAATAGGTGGGTCATTCTCCTTTAGTGTCTGAGCGATCTTCTCATATCTCAGGAGCAAACTGTTTGCAATGGCCACACCTGGAAAAGTACAATATTTACATGACCAAGGTCTTTGACAGGCAATGACGTGTCTCTGACTGATGTGAAGGACAGAAAACTTACCATGGTGCATAAGAACTCCACCAGTACTGTGTCTTTGCCTTCCATAAAGGTGTCAAAGTTTTCATCGGTCAGCACCAGCACCCCATTCTCCTCCTTCACTTCAGTGTCATCTGCCTCACCATCGTCATCGTCATCATCATCTACGTCGTCTCCTAGATCTTCAGCTGAATCTAAAATTTTAACAAATATGAAATGTATTAAACTAGATCAATATTTTCCTGTTTCCTTGATAATTTTCTTAGCGTTTTCTTTGTTTTTTTTTTTGTTTTTTTGTAAGTCTTTGTTGAGTAGCAACATTAAATTTAAAAAAAAAAAAAAAATCTGTATGGTCTCCACAACAGTCCAACATGCTATGTGTTGCCCTAAAGTACAATAATACATCTTGCTAGCAAATGCAACAGGCTCTGAATATCTCAAAACAGATTTTTAGATATTAACATCCTGCAAAGATATATCTTACCATCTTTGGCATCTTCTTCGCACCAGCTTTGGTAATATGAAGTGCGTCACTCCAAGCAGCAGAATCAATAGAAAGCATATCTTCTTCATGATCTGGAATATTCTCGCCTCTTTTAGTTAGCTTGGCGGCTTAAAGCCGAGGTGCATACACTGCTAACGGAGTTCAAAGGAATACAATACTGTGATAGTTATGATACTGCTTGCATTCAATGCTTTTTGCTCAGCTCATCACAAATCTCGTATTTTTCTAATGCTATTTTATCACTTCGCTTCCCCACACCTTTACTTGAACTTGTCTGACTTGCCACGCTCCGATTGGTTGGCAGCGCAAAGACTTGGCCAATCATCGAACGCCACTAAAGTCCGCAGCTCATGCACGTTCGAAACTGTAATTGGGTCGTCTGTTGAACTAGATCTGATTGGATGTTAAATGAAAGGGAAAGGACCAGATCCAGGAAGTAACCAGGATCAAGTTATGCAGTTTCTTTGAATATCCATGGTTATGAATGCATACTGTTTCTACTGAACAATGCTAAGTTTTCAGTTTAAGTTATTTACCGTACTTCCTGTGTAGTAATACAGTAAACGAGACAAAAAGGGTAGGGTAGACATGTAGAAGTTTTATTTACTAAAATGTTATATACTGTATGTAGAAATGTAAATTGACAAAGAAAGTTTGATTGATTATCTTAAAGAAAATTGTCAAATAAAACAAACTGGTAATTATCTAGTAATTATGGCTAACTCACAAGGGAAGGGCCTCCCCTCAGGAATTTCACTATTATGCTCCAAAAGTGAATTTAAAACTTTTTAAGTAAAATGATTCAACTATTAATAAACAAGTCACCGTTGTCCAATTTGTCAAACAAGCCATGTCCTTGTGGTAGTAATGCTTTAGCCTTTACCCATTTAACTTAATCAAATATCAAGTTTGAGGTATTGTGTAAACAATGTAGTTCAAAGAACAAAACTTGCGAGTTTTAATAAAGTAAAATTTTAGAGGAAACTCATATGGCTTGAAATGCGATAACGCTTCCTTTTACAGTACAGTACTTGCAGTGTACTTACAGTGTACTTACCTAGAAAGTACTGGCTAATATAAGGTAAGTACATGGAACAGGGGTAGGTTTAGGATGTAGGTTCAGGGTTAGTACTAGTTTTACCCAGTAATTGTAGTTACTAAAATAAGTACATAGTATTTACATAGGTAACTGGACTGTAAAAGGAAGCGTTAGCGAAAATGCTTGTACAAAGTACAACTAAACAGCTCTTTTTTTCTCTTGTGTTACATACATTGTTTAATGTAACCTGGAATAACCGTTTGCTCTTCTACAGAATTGTCCATTCCCTCGATTGAATGTCCAGCTGCCTCATGCGCTGCATTAACTGTGTACCTTTGTACCTGTGTGATGATTTGAGTCTTGAGGGCAACATTATGCTCATCTGTCACTATGCCCTTCCACTCGGCTGCTGCACAATGGATCTGCTTGCCAGAAGAAGGAATATGTCTCTGTCCAATCTCTTCTGACTCTCTGACAGGATCTTTGAGGTGTTTTTTGAAATTCCTCAGCCCTCTTGAAAGGCTCTTCTCCTGCGTCCTTCCCCTGCCTTGGTGCACGTACTCAGACATTCTGTGTTCTAGTGGTAATCTTAAAGTGAATTAATAAGTTATATTTTGACATTGTACATCATCGAGCTACTGTATGTGAATTAGAGATCAAGTCTACCTGTGAATGTTTTTCTTATATGGCAAAAATGAGGCACTGCTCATATCCAGGAATTCTTTGTGTTTCTTCCCAATCTCTGTGGCTGGCTATTCACACAGTTTCCGTCAAAAGTTATACTCTATAAAAAACAACAGTATGCAATTTAATATACATAATATCAATTTTAACATGTAATAATACATAAACATTATATAGAACGTGCACATGCAAGTCTCATAAATATGTGTTTGCACAGTGCAGTGTGAATAATGTGAGTGCAGAGCAAAAGTAAAATAATCACCTCTGAGTCTGAGTAATAAACATGGTCCGAAAGTGGGAAAGAAAATTGTTCTTTTGCTGGCAGGGTGTTGTGGAGACTGTCTGACATGGTGCCGAGATGAAACAACAGCTCATCCATGAGATCCTCGAACTCTGTTAAGTAAAAGCTCTGTGGAAAGAAATGCAGATGTATCTTTAAACAATTAAAAAATCCCAACAACGATGCAGACAATAGTGTTTACATATTATAAACTGTTTAATGATTGCAGGAAGTGCTTACATTAGAATGGACATGATGGTCATGCTTGGGACTGGCTTTTCCAATAATGAGTAAAGCCATATCTTTGACATAAAAGATCATCTCAAAGAGAGTCAGTAAATGTTTTCTTTTTTTAGTTGTCTTTGTTTGTTTCACAAAAATGGTTAGACTGGCAATTACCTGAATGGGGATATCAAAGTAATATCAAATCAAGACAAATTATGTCAACCAGTCTAGGAGGGAAAGTTTCAGTATGAAAAGATACACTTTAAATTAAACTGAGATATAACTATACAATGTGTATCATTCATAAATAATACATACAGTATTAGATATTCCAATACATACCATAGCATTCAATGGAATCATAGTGCAAAAATATAGCTCCAAAATAAAGTGTTGTTGGGACTTGGGTTTGGAGGTAAATTTCACTAAAGTGGCCCAAGCTAAAGAAATGAGTGAAGAGCAAATGGGCAGATCTAGTGATACCAGTAAATGGGAATGAAAAAAAGATCAAGTTGCGGAGACCAGAGAGGGCCACTGCGACAATAACACCAGGTGCCTAAATAGAAATAAAGAAAGTAATTTAAGGGAAGTAGCCTTCGGTTACATTAATAGGGTAAACTGATTTTAACATATTGTGTTATGTAAATCAATAGGCTACCAGTAACCAAAGCAGGTTGGAGAAGATCAGATTCCAGGTAGACACAGCTGCCGCTACTGCTTTGTTTAGTCGTAGTAAGGACACACATTTCAGAAGAAGCAAGCTCACTACAGCACCAAGGAGTGATTGAGAAAGCTGTGAATTATAAATATATGTTCATATTTAAAATGATCTGTTTGCCAGTGAATACCATTTGCAAACTGGACCAAAAACAATTTCAGTTCACTTGAGCTATATAACTGCATGCAGTGCCACTTTTCTTTTTTTCTTGTGGTTTATTCACATTATGGCATATTCACATAGTAGGATACTAGGAATAGAATATAATGAATTAAACTGATATGTCTTACCTGTTCACAAAAGAAGATGGGGCTTAGATCAACAGGTAATGTAAAATCCACCTTCTGAAGGAAGTCAATCCTCTCTGTTTTTAGCATAAAGTTGTACACAGAGCAGATATATCGTAAAAGACTGCAGATGATAACTGTCACCTGTGTATAAAAAAATACAGTAATTAGCAGACTTAAAGGAGAACTCCGGCGCAAAATGAACCTTTGGTCTAATAAAACATTGATACCTAGTTAACCGTTCTCTGAGATTTGTTTTCATGATAAAGAGTTTTATCTCTAAAAACTGTTTAGCATACAACGCTCAGTAATGGGGGCAAAAGAAATCGCTAGTTTAAAAAAAAGAAATCGCTAGTTTATACCACTAACAAGGCTCAAAATAGCCCCACACTAACACAGTGAGTGACATAATGCCGGTACATACATGCAAAACTGAGCATTGAGAACTTTGTAAGTGTACAGACCGTTTAATAAAAAGGTACTTTATAAAGACAGTTTACGTCATGTATACAGACAGGAGCCATCTTGGAAAACAGTCACGACAAGTCATACCACAAACGTCATGCTGAGTGAGCTGAAGTATGAAGTTCAGCGAACTTCTGAACTTATCGAGACAATTTTCTAAGATGGCTTCTGTCTGTATACACAAAGTGAACTGTCTTTATAAAGTGTCTTCTTATAGGTGGTTTGCAGTCACGTGATTGTGTTGACGCGCAAAATGCAGATGGAGGGCAAGGAGTGATGAGCGCAATGGACGAGAAGGAGGAAAATCCGTACTGTACTACTTTAGACGCTGTACTACTTTAGAGAAATATATAAACAGAAAATCGAAACAAACGTTCCAACATGATCCTTACGTTATAAAGAGGACCGATTTTCAACTGAATTGAGAGATTTGCCTGCCATCGAGGCTGTAGATATCAGCAACTACCTCGTCTTACAGACATACTTTGACTTTACAAAGTTCGGAAACTGGTACGTTACACAAACAGCCACATAAATGTTTTTAAACACCTGAATAATTTAATTATAAGCCACATAAATAATGTATTCACTCACATTTGATGAAGTGATCACTGCACAGACACACACACACAGGCATTTTCCCATTCGGCTCCTCCAGACCGCAGACGTCAGGTTTGCAAGGCATTTTCCCGGTGTTTTTCTGTCAATTTCTTGTATTTTCCCCCCTTATGAACAACAATTTTTGGCACACGATAAAAACTCCTCGTGGTTTGATAGATTTCAGCAACCATAAACGACACAAAACATAGGCATCTTGAGTTTGTTATAGTGCTTCCTAAATAGAAATTCACTTCCTGCCCTCCATCTGAATTTCGCGCCATGGCAGCAAGCAGTGAAGTGACGTCATATGAAAACAAGCTATTAAACCGTCTGTACACTTACAAAGTTCTCAATGCTTCGTTTTGCATGTATGGACCCTCATTATGTTACTGTGTTAGTGTGGGGATATTTTGAGCCTTGTTACTGGTATAAACTAGCATTTTCTTTTTACTAAGTAAATGCCCCCAGTAACTTACTAGCATTATACGCTGTCATGCCGCTCTATCTTCATTTGTATTCTGACTCAGTAGTTACGTGTGGTTTGTTTAGGTTCGTAACCATAGTAACTAAGTTCTGTGCATGTGCGGAATCAGGAAGAAAAATGCCCATGCGGTGATTGGCTTCAGTAATGTGTGAGCTCTATCTGTTGTCAGTTTTCATCCATTCATCATTGTTATACATGACGTTACTGCATATTTTAATTTTGTAAAATTATTGAGAAGGCTAAGTTAGCTTTGTTTATTGCTGCTGGTCGTTTGTACTAGCTCGATTGTGATTATCAGATAGGCTAAACTGCTATGTTCGCTTAGCCCTGCTATTTACACTTTTACTGTGTATTTTTTGGTTTGATTATTAATGTTGTCATTTCATTGTACTGTATTGCAGTTTCACAAGATTCCCAGTAAATTTTTGGAAGTGTATCATCTGAGTCCTTGAGTTTCTTGGGAGTGTTTAAGCTGAATGGAACATAGTCCATGACAGTGAAAAGACGGCATTACAGCTACCAAGGGACCCAAGGATTGCCAGACAACGGAGCAACTTGATTCTAAGAGATAAGCGGCTAATGCTACAGTTCCCTGTCAGCTACTCACTAGCTTCCTTCTCCTGAAATTGAAAACGCGGTGAGTCACAATGTCACAACGTAGCAACAGTAAAAAAGGAAATGGAGATAACCAGTCTGAGACTGTGCGCGCAAAAAGCAGTCATTCATCTGGTACATCGTCCAGCTCGAAGATTAGCATGGCCGTCACCATGGCAAAGGCCGAAGCAGTGCAAGCTAGAGCGGCACATGCGTTGAAAGAAATTCAACTTAAAATAGAGCAAGCACGAGTTCAAGCTAAGCTCGATGCTTTAAATGAAGAAAAAGAAAAGGTTGCTGCCATAGCAGAGGCAAATGCTCTTGTAGCTGGTTTACAAGATATGGGTTTCGAAGTAAGCAGTAAAGCTAGCAGCCCGGTCTCACAATCGGTTAAAGAGCCAGTGCGTTGCCGCCTACGTGTCGGCACAAGACAGCCTGTGCAGCGAGGCTCTATCTGCTGGAAGAGGGACTGACTATGTTTCGCCAACGATTCATTCGCTACACCCACTCTACGCTCACTGGCGACCTCATCGAATACCTTGCTCGCAGTAGCTTGGTGACTTCAGGTCTCACCTTATATGACGACCAAACTATGAACTATTGGGCCTGGAAAACATCATTCCTGAAAGCTATCGCTGATCTAGACCTTTCTGCTGCAGGTGAACTCGACCTCCTCACCAAGTATCTGGGAAAAGAGTCATCAGAACAAGTAAGAAGGATAAAAACGGTCAACATTAAAGATCCAGCAACTGGTCTGCACATGGCATGGGGGCGCCTCGACGAAATATACGGCTCACCTGAGGCTGTCGAGCAGGCTCTGTTCAACAAACTAGAAAACTTTCCAAAGGTCACAACGAAGGATCCACAGAGACTCAGGGATCTAGCCGACCTGTTGTCAGAACTACTAGCCGCCAAGGAAGACGGCTACCTTGCTGGCTTGTCGTACTTGGATTCATCCAGAGGAATTAAGCCTATCATTGAGAAACTCCCATATAACATGCAAGAGAAGTGGCTTTACTTTGGTACAAGATACAAACAGGAACATTTAGTTACCTTCCCACCTTTCTCAGTGTTTGTGAACTTCATCGCCATGGAGGCAAGGGCTCGCACTGACCCAAGCTTTAACCTCTTCACGCAAGTTCCACTAGAGAGAAAGAGTAAGTGGGACAAGCCTACAAAGACGTCTAGTTTACGTTCACAAGACGCAGGTCTCAGGAACTGCTAAGGCTGAGTGTAGAAAAAGTACAGAAGCAATTGACCCAAATAAACACTGCCCTCTGCATAAAAAGCCACACCCTCTGAGGAAATGCAGAGGCTTCCATGAAAAGAGCATAAATGATCGCAAACAGCTTTTGAAAGAACATTACATCTGCTTTCGCTGTTGCTCCTCCCACAGAGCATCTTGCAAAGAACTGCACAGCTGAGATAAAATGTACTGAGTGTGAGAGCACTGCTCATGCGACTGCACTTCACCCCTGCCCACCTAACTGGAAATCTAAGTCGTCCCCCTCCGCTTCTGAGGATGGCGGGGAGGAGGACAGAGCAGACATCCAGGAGGTCAAGTCAACGTGCACTCAAGTCTGCGGTGAAGGATTAAGTGCCAGATCATGTGCTAAGATCTGCCTCGTGAGCGTGTTCCCAAATGGATGCAGGGAGGAGTCCGATAGAATGTACGCCATACTGGATGAGCAGAGCAACCGCTCCCTGGCGCGGCTGGAGTTCTTTGAGGTTTTTAAGATCTCAGGAAGTTCCTACTCGTATACTCTTAAGACCTGTGCAGGGTTTCTGAAGATAATGGAAGCTGAGTGCCATCAGGACAGCTCTAAAAGCTGGGTTGCACCATTGCCCTTCCGGTCACCAGACAGCGACTGCCTAACAACAGAAAACAAGCCTTTGACCGTCTTGTCTCACTCCGGCGCTCATTGGAAAAACGACCACAGATGAAAGCCGATTTCCTTGAGTTTATGGAGAAGATGCTCCAGAAGGCACACGCAGAAGTTGCTCCGGCCAATGCAGCCTGGACAAGAGTGTTGGTACCTCCCCCTGTTCGGTGTTTACCATCCCAGGAAGCCAGACAAGATCCGTGTGGTCTTCGACAGCAGCGCGTCATGTGAAGGAGTGTCGCTCAACCATGTCTTGCTTACTGGCCCTGATCTTAATAATAGCCTGCTAGGTGTTCTTATGAGATTCAGGAAGGAACAGGTGGCGATCACTGCCGACATTGAGCACATGTTTCACTGCTTTGTCGTTAAGGAGGAACACCGTGATTTTCTCCGCTTCCTGTGGTATAGGAATAATGATCCTACCTCTGACATTGTGGACTACAGAATGAGGGTTCACCTCTTTGGGAACAGTCCCTCACCTGCCGTTGCAGTGTATGGTATGCGACGGGCAGCTAAGAAAGCAGAAGCCGACTATGGCAGCGACGCAAGAAGATTCATTGACCGTGAGTTCTATGTTGACGATGCCTTAAAGTCCTTCAGCACAGAGGAAGAGGCTATCAGCGTCCTCAGTCGAGCACAGAAAATGCTTGCAGCTTCTAACCTCAGGCTGCACAAAATTGCTTCAAATCGACTGGCAGTCATCGAAGCATTTCCATCCAATGATCGTGCCAAGGACGTCAACAGCCTGGATCTCTTTGTTGATGATCTGCCAATCCAGCGTAGCCTTGGATTGTTCTGGAACATGCGCACTGACACCTTCATGTTTCAAATCAAAGATGACCAGAAGCCATTCACTCGCAGAGGAGTACTCTCAACCGTGAATAGCCTCTACGATCCTCTAGGGTTCCTTGCACCCATCACGGTTCATGGAAGACTCATACTCAGGGAACTCACCATGCAGGCCGAGGACTGGGATTCACCTCTTCCCAAAGACCAGGAGACTGAGTGGACTAAATGGAAACAGTCACTTCAAGACTTAGAGGGGCTCCAGATCCCACGCCCCTACACGTCCTTCTCCACTGCAGGCGCACTAAGAAGAGAACTCTGTGTCTTTGCAGACGCTTCAGTCAAGGCGATAGCAGCCGTAGCTTACATCAAGGTGACAAGCCATCAAGAACAGGCTGAGGTTGGCTTCGTCTTTGGGAAAGCTAAGTTAGCCCCCCAACCTGGTTTAACTATCCCGAGACTTGAGCTCTGTGCGGCCGTGCTTGCCATTGAGATCGCTGAGATGGTAGTCACAGAGATGGACGTAACATTCGATAACATCACCTACTTCACTGATAGCAAGGTTGTATTGGGGTACATCCAGAACCAGTCAAGGAGATTCTATGTCTACGTACATAACAGGGTCCAACGTATTCATCAATCACCTTGTTCCGGCCAGTGGAAGTACGTCCCAACACATCTCAACCCAGCTGACATTGGGTCAAGAACTGTGACACCAGCCTTGCTCAGCAGCACAACTTGGCTCAAAGGACCAGCCTTCCTCTATGATCCACCTTCGAATTCACCTGAGCCTCAAGAGATTTATAATCTTGTTGACCCTGACACCGACTCTGAAGTGCGTCCCCAGGTAGTGACAAGTTTCACACATGTTACCAGAGATGTGGTACGCCCACAACGCTTTGAACGTTTTTCCAAGTTCAGCAATCTCCTCACAGCCATAGCACACCTCATCCACGTGGCTCGTACCTTTGCTCACTCCACCAAAAACGAATGTCAGGGGTGGCACATCTGTCGCCCTACAGAGGAAGAGTTGCTGAGGGCAAAAGTGTTCATTGTGAAAAGTGTCCAAAAAGAGTGCTATTCAGACGAACTTAAGTGTATAAACTCAGGATCCAACATCTCATCTTCCAGCAGCCTGTGGAAATTGTGCCCTATCATGGACCAAGATCAACTTCTTAGAGTAGGAGGTCGGATCGGACAGTCGGATCTGAGCATGAATGAGACACACCCTATCATCATTCCTGGCCGGCATCATCTCGCAACCCTGCTTGTCTCGCACTATCACGAAGCTGTAAAACATCAAGGAAGACATCTGACCGAAGGTGCTATTCGAACGGCAGGTTTCTGGCTGGTGGGAGCTAAACGCTGCATTAGCAGTCTGCTTCACAGATGCATCACATGTAGAAGGTTGAGGGGAAAGACCGAACATCAGCAGATGGCAGCTCTCCCGGCAGAACGGCTACAAGTAGCACCCCCTTTCACCTATGTAGGTGTCGACGTCTTTGGACCATGGGACATTGTCTCACGCCGCACAAGAGGAGGAGTCTCCAATTCTAAACGATGGGCTGTGATGTTCTCCTGCATGTGTTCAAGGGCAGTTCACATCGAGGTAATAGAAGCAATGAGTACCAGCAGCTTCATCAACGCCTTGAGAAGGTTCTTTGCAGTCAGGGGCCCCGCAAAGCAGATCCGCTCCGACTGCGGCACTAACTTCATCGGCGCCTCTCGTGAGCTGGAGATGGTCAAGTCTAATCCAGGCTTCAACCGTGTGGAAGAGTACCTACACACACAGGGCTGCACCTGGGTATTCAACCCGCCCCATGCGTCTCATATGGGCGGCGCGTGGGAGCGCATGATCGGCATTGCCCGTCGGATTTTGGACTGCATGCTGCTCGAACAGAGGAGGTCTCACCTTACGCACGAAGTTCTGACTACACTCATGGCCGAGGTAGCTGCTATCATGAATGCTAGACCGCTCATTCCCGTGTCATCAGATCCGGAATCGCTGCTCATACTCACCCCAGCAACGCTCCTGACTCTTAAGACTGGCTCTACACCTCCTCCTCCTCCATCAGGAAGCTACCAGGAAGCGCATCTCATCAGAGAGGAGTGGAAGCGGGTTCAGGGCCTAGCAGACATGTTTTGGAACAGGTGGAAACATGAATACCTTAAAACATTGCAGCTTCGACACAAGTGGCAGGGAAAAAGGCAGAACCTTCAAGAAGGAGACATAGTTCTCTTGAAAGACAATCAAGCAAAGAGAAATCAATGGCCTACAGGCATCATCACAAAAACCCTTCCAGGAGATGATGGATTGGTTCGGAAGATTCAAGTGGAAGTTGTCCAGGACGGAACCAGAAAGTCCTTTTCTCGTCCTGTTACAGAAGTGGTTCTGCTTCTTTCTCCAAAGTCTGATTCTGTTAATTAATGTGGGCTCTTTAAAGATCCCAAGCGGGGAGTGTCATGCCGCTCTATCTTCATTTTTTCTCTGTCTCAATAGTTACGTGTGGTTTGTTTAGGTTCGTAACCATTGTAACTCAGTTCTGCGCATGTGCGAAACCAGGAAGTTAAAATGCCATGCGGTGATCGGCGTCAGTAATGTGTGAGCTCTATCTGTCGTCAGCTCTGAATCCATCGCTTTTCCTTTTCCCCCTTTGCTAATGCAACGTCTGTGAGTATTTATCTTCGTTATACATGACGTTACTGCATATTTTAATTTTGTACAATTATTGAGAAGGCTAATTTAGCTTGGTTTATTGCTGCTGGTCGTTTATACAAGCTCAATCGTGATTATTAGATAGGCTAACTGCTGTGTTAGCTTAGCCCTGCTATTTACACTCTTACTGTGTAGTTTTTGGTTTGATTATTAATATTTTCATTTCATTGTACTGTATTGCAGTTTCACAAGATTCCCAGTAAACTTCTTGGAAATGTATAATCTGTGTCCTGGAGTTTCTTGGGAGTGTTTAACAGACATCCCAAGTCTCCCGGAAGTTCCGGGAGTCTCCCGCATATTGATAGCGTCTCCCTGATGCCGCAAATTATCTCCCGGAATCTAGAGCGAGACATACTGCGCGCGTGAACATACATAGCGCGCTGCGCGTGCACTGTACAGAAGGAGAGACCTTGCGAGTGTGCCTCGCGAACGCGAAAGTTAGCCCTCCCTCCCGCCCCAGAATCCTGTTACCGAAATATACCTCCCGGAAATGAATTCTTGCAGGTTGGGATGTCTGGTTTAGCTGAATGGAACATAGTCCATGACATACGCTAAACAGTTTTTAGACATAAAACTCTTCACATTCGATTATCATGAAAACAAATCTCAGAGAACGATTGATGTTTTATTAGACCAAAGGTTCATTTTGCTCTGGAGTTCTCCTTTAAGTCATTAAAAACACATAGTATGATGTCAAAGTGTATTAGACAGAGTGTAATGTCACCTCTGGCCAGCTCCCTAATGTTTCTCCAGTAAAGCCATCCTCTTTGAGTCATAATATATATTTGCCAATACATATGAAGCAGAATAAATGAAAAGAAAAGAAGCTAAAAGTGAAATGACACAGAGGAAAAATATATTAATTAATACTCATAATATATAAATATATGAAATATAAAATTGTGTAATATTATAATGGGATTGTATACATATTGTATACTCACAATATCACAATTACCCTCCACATTAAAGTTAATGTTAATGTGTCTGAGCTGTAATAAGATGCTCACCTCACAGGTCATAACAGCGTAGTCAAGGGCAGCTGGGAAATGGTAGAGTCTAGTGGACTGAACACTTGCTGAGGGTATCAGAGCTCCTGTTGAGGTTTGCTCTACTAGAACGGTGACTGACGTGAAGAGGTTACTGGGCCCGTTGTACAGGAGAAATTGGACCATCACAATCTGGGTGAATGGTGTCATCCAGCTGGTATCCAGAAGCTTTTTTAATGACTTGATTTGCCCTCGAACCTATTTAAGCAATGCAATACATATTCTTAAAATTAAAGATTATATATTAAAATTACTGTTCACATAAAAGATTATCAATTAACAGTTTACCTTGTTTTTCCCAGGTTCACACTCACTTTTTCTCCCTCATAACACCCGCGTTTCCCACAAAGTAAGTGTTTGTTTGCCACCGATTGGTTATCAGAGGATTTCATATTGTTCTTGCCCAACAAATTCAAGATCTGTTCATAGAGAAAACACACTGGAATAATTGCTTCTTTTTTTTCTTTTTTTCTAAAAAAGTATCTTATGCTCACCTAGGCTGCACTTTTTTGATGAAAAAGATTGTGGCAATATTATTACAATTTAAATTCAATTATTTTAAATGACATAAAAACTTTTTTAAAAATATATTTTAAAATATGATTTATTTGTCGATGGCAAAGCTGAATTTTTAGCATCATCCAGTCTCACATGGTTTTGTAAGACTGGAGCAATAGCTCTGAAAATTCAGCTTTCCATCACATGAATAAATTAATATATTCAAGTAAAAAAAGTTATTTTAAATTGTAATAATATTTGTGTATGACAATTGTGTATGTATCTAATATGTATTCACATTAAAGGAATAATTTTTACTGTGAAACAGTCAGTGTTGGTGATTTACCTGGCATGATGAGTTATATGTGCTCTTGATCTTTCTAATAACTGGACTCCCAATTAATGAGAAAGCAGCTCTAAAATCTCCTGTCTGATAGAAGCAACACATTGTAAACAGTATTATTCTTTGCAAAGCCACTTAAATCCTGTTTCAAATAGCTACAGATGTCAAACAAATATTTAAAAATGTACTTTATTTTCTATTCCTTTCTCATGGCAGTTGGCATTGTCATATAGCCTCTCTAGGAAAATAGTTGTTGTCCATTTCCACCAATCGGCATGTTTTTGGATGGCGTGAAATGATTTCCCGGACTCCTGTTTATATGAAAATACCATTAGCACTTTTTTAAATTTACGACAAGTAATGTGGTTAAATGAGAATGTTTTGTATTTACTTTGTGAAATGAGTTTTGATAGCCTGATTCAAATGGTACTTGTCATTGGCAGACTTTCCACAAGTGACAAATAGAATCGTCCACAGCATTATTAGGTGTAACATCAAATTCCTGTTAAAGCAAAAGTGATTTTTTTTTAGGTTAAAGGTTTAGAAATAAATAAGTGTTGAGGTTGATTAAATAGTAAGACCTTGTGGTTTTGTGAAGGAGAGTCTGTTTCTTGATCTGGCCTCTCACACACTTCAACTCTCTTGAATTGGGTGGCCGCACTAGACGCAGATATCTGGCTCTCTGACGGGCAGCGAGCACCTGCTTATCAAACATAATACAGAGTGCTTGCAAAATTATTATTCAAACTAAACTTATCTTGCAAATTCTTGCAATCAGTGTGACAGAAACATGTTTACATGACTTTACCCTTTCAGAATGGGACTGCTGGTATTTGCTAACCAAGACATCCTCAATGGTTTGGTCCTTGTGTTTCAATAACTCAGTGACAGGCTCAGTTACACTTAGATCCTGGAACCAGTTCGACCTCTTTCGATGTAGCAGAGACACTGCGATAGCAATTATTAGTATCTGTAAGAGGAAATGAACATTTAAAACAGGTTTCACTTCATATAGATTTTTAAAGGGTGTTTTCCGACTTTGCTTTGTTCCAAAACAGGGACTTGATTTGTTACAATGTTGCATTTTCTTCTTGGTTCAGTTCACTTTCACAAGGCAACATTTCAAAGAATACAAAATTTCACAATATATTAAAATTAAGAGATGCTCTTTGGTTTTTAACTGCCATAACTAATGTTCTCACTCACAGAATCAGACACTGCTGCTTTTTATATATAACACATTTCCAGTTATGAAATATATCATTGCTTGGTTGAATTACTCTCTGACCTCAACCGAACCACTCCAGAGTTAGTTTTCAATCGGGCAGAGACTTCTTCAGTCAATCTCGTAACAATTGTTTTAGTGCGGATCTGAGGGCGATTGCTGTGTTCATAAATCATCCAAGTGGATGCTGCCAGTGGTGGTTGAGGAGAGAGATCCTCTGATACGAATTGTAAAGCGCTTTGGGTGTACAGTAGTACATATGAAAGCGCTATCTAAATGGCTCATTCATTCACTTATATATACCTAAACCAAACTAAGTGAGAAAACGCATCAGGTTCTGAACAAACGCTTCAAATGAGCCAGGTCTGAAAACACCCTAAGATCTAAAAACAGAACGTGGGCCAAATATTAAATTGAAACCATGTACAGCAACACAGTGTGTGTGGGATCAAGATGATTTACCATTGCTGCGATGCAGTACAAAGCCACAGCAGACAAGAGAAAAGAACACAGAATGAGCCCACAGAAGAGTCTTTGTTTTGCTGAACCTGTAGGGTAACAAATTTAAATCCTAATTTTCATATATTTGGGAAGCAAATATTGTGACAACAACACGTAAAGGGATAGTTCACTTTGAAATTAATTTTTGGTATGTTTTAGCTTACCTCAAGGGCATCCAAGATGTAGGTGTTTTGTTTACACAGTATTTTCAATTTTGACATTTTTCAGTCAAACCGTTGTTGTCTATCAGTCATACACTGGAGGCTAAGGGGGTCCACCAAAAAGCATGCACAGAGAAGTCAAAATTAAACATGATTTAATGACTCGTAAATGTAAGTACACATTGATGGCCTAAGACACGAAACGAGCAGTTTGTATGAGAAAACGAACAGTATTTATATTTTTTTTACCTCTTGTAATCATAGCCATGACAAAATGATCTGACGGCACGGGCGCTTCGGTCTGCGCATGCACCGGAAGTGATCGCTTGCGCGCCTATGCTGGCCTACTGCGTCATACATCACTCTTTGTTTATACAGATATTTCGGAAGTTTTACCTTTCACTAAACACATTTAGATATACGGGAAACCTCAATGGAAGACGATTTCGGTATATCTAAATATGTTTAGTAAAAGATAAAACTTCCGAAATCTCGCGTAAATATTGAGTGACGTACACACGCAAGCGATCACTTCCGACGTAACATTGAACTGATTCAGTTCGGTTCAGTTGGACATTGCACAACTGATTCAGATCACTTGGATGTCATTGTGATTACACAAGGTATAAACGATATAAATACTGTTCGTTTTCTCACAAAAAACGCTCGATTCGTGTCTTAGGCCATCAGTGTGTACTTACATTTACGAGTCATTAAATCATGTTTAATTTTGACTTCTCTGTGCATGCTTTTTGTTGGACCCCCTTAGCCTCCAGTGTATGACTGATAGACAACAACGCAGAACCGAAGCACCCGTGCTGTCAGATCAACAACGGTTTGACTGAAAAATGTAAAAAATGAAAATACTGTGGAAACAAAGACACCAACATCTTGGATGCCCTTGAGGTAAGCTAAAACATATCAAAAATTAATTTCAAAAGTGAACTATCCCTTTAAGTAATATTCAAGCTCCAATAGAATATAGTAGTACAAAGGATCACCCACTTTACTCCAAGAGTTCCCGTGATGATGACGCATGTAAGAGAGAGAGTCAAGCAGAGGGTCCAGCCCACATAATAACACCAGGATTGAAGACTTCGATTCTACCACCACAAAACCAACGATTCTCTGGGATATCTGTGTATAAAACCAAAAAACAACAACATGAATAGAGTAAAGGAGAAAAATATTGTCTATTATGCTCATCAAGGCTGCATTTATTTGCTCAAGAATGCAGTAAAAACTGTAATGTTGTGAAATATTATTACAATTTAAAATAACTATTTATTTCTGTGCTGGAAAAGCGGAATTTTCTACATCATTACTCCAGTCTTCAAAGTCACACGATCCTTCAGAAAAATTAATATGCTGATTTGCTACTCTATTAATTATTATCAATATTGTTGTGCTGCCTAATATTTTTGTTGAACCCACACAGATGATTCTTTGATGAATAGAAAGTTCAACAGTTGTTTTGAAATAAAAATATTTTGTAACATTATAGATGTCTTTTTCTTAAAAAAAAAAAACTTACTGACTCTAAACTTAAGTAGCCCTCAAACCGTATTCACTTTATAGCCCTTAATACTGTAATTGTGGACAAATGTGGGCACTGAGGACTCAGGTGTGATTCTAATTTTCTTTTATTATAAATGTTATATCACTGTCTTTGATAAAGTTTTGTCTATCCATTCATGGTGTTTTTGTTTTGTTTTAGGGGTACTTTTGAATTTATTTACTTCAAAAAGTACCATATTTTCTTTGTAAATTAGATTAAATTGCTGTAAATTGCTTATTTTTATGTTTTATTTTTTAAGTTTTTTGAACTACATTATAATATCATTCCAATAAGTTCTTAGAGCTAAAATCTAAAGATGAAGTGACATTGCTGTCACCTGGTGTCTTATTTTGGCTTATTTTAGAATGCTCTAAATTACAGTTTTTTCCCATTCATTTCAATGGGTGCCCATTTTTGACCCAGATACAAGATTAAGGAGTTCTTTCACCCACTTAACATTGTTGAATTGATTAAAAAAAAAAAAAAATGGTGTGTGTTCAGGAGGCAAACTATTTTGCCCACATTTGCCAGAATACGGTTTTAGGGTTAAAAAAATGATATAGATCCAGAATTTGACAGCTACTTCAAGAGAGAGTGGACATCCTTCCTCGAAATAAATGACTCTCCAAAGTCGTCAGCATCACTGCTCTGGGAAACATGGAAAGCAGTTTTACGGGGAAAAATTATATCTTATTCAGTAAATAAAAAAAAAGGACAGAGAAAAAGAAATCCAACTAGAAGAAAGAATAAAGGAATTAGAAATTTTCCATGCAAATAATCAATCAGAAAGCATTTATAAAGAAATTAGAGAAAAAAAATTTGGCTAAATGAAACAATAAACAAAAGAAACCAGTTTCTGATTCACAGGCTCCGTCAAGAAACTTTCCACCATAGCAATAAATCCGGAAAATATTTAGCCAGTCGAATTAAAAGAAATAACAGCCATAACCTCCATCAGAAACTCGGCAGGGAGCTGACGGTAACGTTTTAGATTACAGCCCGGAAAGTACTGTGTAATTAAAGCGATTTTACAGCGTAACCTTTGGTAATTATAGTATACCTATAACGGACTTACAATATAAGTAAAAGGGAACAATATTTTAAGTTTGGGGAATAAAGGGGTAACAACCAGGATAATTAAACAATTATTTATACTGTAAATATTAAAGAACTAAAGGGTGCTTATCCTACTATGATGATATAACAATCTTACATTTGGGAGCAATTTAGCAAGAACATTCATTTTTGAAATAATGGTGAACCAGTACATCCTGTATAGGCTTTTTAAAAATTACAGGGTACATCTATGCATTTGTAAAGTAATCTTTTTAACAAAAGTGCACTGAAAACTAAAACTATTGCAACTTTTGCTTAAATATTGGGCAAAGATACTCTTGTTTCATGTAGTGGTGCTTGTTACCCTCTTGTTCCTTGTAGTTACAGGGTAAGTGTGACATTGCGGGCTGTAAATTAAAGTGGTATTTGTTACCCTCTCGTTCCATGTAGTTACTGGGTAAGTACAATAAAAATGCATACACAATCTTATATCTACACAACTCTACACTCATTCTTATTGATACAAAATTGCTACAAAAAGGTATGCAGTGTATGTTCTCGCTAAACTGCTCCAAAATGTAAGATTGTTGTATTTCCTCGATAGCACCATTCTACCAAAACTCAACATGGAACAAGTAAACACCCTAGAATTACCAATCACGAAAAAGAACTTCACTTCCGACATTGAAAAGCATGCAAAATAATAAAGCACCAGGTCCAAATGGCTTCCCTGCGGAGTTCTATGAACATTTTTGGTCAACTTTATACCCACTATGTAGCAGAACAATAACAGAAATAAAACATAACGCAAAGTTCCCTTCCAACATGAATACAGCACTTACATCACTCATTCCTAAACCTAACAAAGACCACACCTTCACATCCAACTATCGTCCTATCTCACTTATAAATGTTGACATAAAAATTATTAGCAAAGCATTAGCCAATAGAATTGAACAAATTATACCGTACATAATCCATCCTGATCAGACCGGCTTTATAAAAGGTAGACATGCATCCAATAATACCCGCAGATTATACAATTTACTGCACTACTCATCAATACAACAGAAAGATAT
>JAQIUQ010005871.1:0-10883 GCA_030378365.1 Hybognathus amarus | reverse complement strand
TCATTAGACAAACATATTTGGTTGGATTATTTCAGACATGCAAATTACGGGAGTTTCCCGGGGAAAATAACAAACCTGCAGGGGTCCGGGATATCCCTTACGAGCTGTCCTGGATGAACCATGAACGTGAATTCTTTTTTCCATTCAGCAGGCATATTTTCTCGCCATGGTCTCTTCTTTCTTCCTTTCCCCTATTATTGTTTGCGCCCATTGCGCATTGCGCAACCAGTGACGGATGCGCCCGTCACCATTGCGCCCAGTGACCAGGCCCGGTTCTAGAACAAAATCACTGAGGGTGCTCAAATGTTAAACAATGGGCAATATCCATGATCAAGTAGCCTATGTCCCTGTAGGAGTTTTTGACCTTTACATATCATTTCATATAGTTAAGAAATGTTACACACAGAGTGCTTTTTCACCAAATAACAGCAGTAGCCTGTTTGCAAATGTGTGAAGTATTAAAACTGATTTTAGGTAATATAACTTTCACGTTAGACATTTAGTTTATGACGACAATGAATCAGTCCATTTAAACGAAAGAGCTGATTTAAAGATTAAATGCTGGTCACTCGCTGGAATTTATCACGGGTGTTTGAATGGGTGTCATGCGGTGAAAGCGTCGATTTCGGTCCCCACCAGATTTCGTCATTAGTAATTTTGTAGGCCTACCCACCACTTTTGGAAATATTGAGGCACGAATTTACCTACTACAAAAAAACATCTCCAGTTAACTAGCAGAGCATTCATTTAGTTCGCTCTTAATTAACAGATCTAGCTAGCAGTTAAATTTTATGTTTTTGAAATCAAGCTGAGCGCTTGTTGCCACTGCTGTCAGTTTCACGGATACAGTTCTCTTGTGGCTCACGCAATCTTCACTCGGACGCGCACTGCGCAAAGTTTGTGGTAGTCTTGATAAAAAACTTCATTTAAACTACTTTAATTGTAGCCTACGTAGTTGTTAACTTTTTTACATTAAATCAGCGTTGTTGAGTGTTGACCGACAGAAACGTGTGCTCCACTTTTTGCCTTGGACACACTCATTTTTTTGGCACTGACGCTGCTCCCTTTGGCAGCCGCTGCATTGATGCTCACTGCTCACCTGCTGCTCACCGCGGGACAGAATCTGTCACTGCAGCTCGCTGGCCTGGCGCTCTAAATGCTGCTTCTTTGCTATTCTGCACATCAGTGCCCTCACTGATTCACTCACTGGTGGAAAATCGGCCACAGCCAGGAGCTTCACTGGCTTTTGCGGTTGGTCATTACGTGGCTGATTCTTTTCAGAGACCCTTTCCTGTAGTATTGGACGAACGGGGCTCTGCTTTTGCGCACTGGCTCGTTTCTTCACACTGCTCCGGTTCACATGTGCTAACTGGCGAGTCACCAGCGGTGGGAGAGGAGCAGAAGCAGCGGCAGAAGCAGCAGCAGGGTGTCCTAGTAGGCGGGGCTCCAGCTTTCACTCGGGGCTTGTGCGTCTTGAAAGCAGCCGTGCCGGCCAGTGGAGGCTGAGTCAGGACCGCAGATTTGTTCATTTTCCCGTGTGGCCTTTCAGTTGTCGCATGCGGTGTCTTGTTAGGTCGGGTCAGATCATTTGCAATCCCTTTTCCAGTCACCATAAACGTTGGTGTGGGGCCAGTACGCTTCACAGACTCGTGTTGCAATGACGGCATCTTCAGCACATGGCGATGCTGCCTGATGTTTTTTTGGTTCGGTATAGTCGGCTTATTTTCACTCCCGTGTCCAATCACCATCAGTGTTGTGTGCATGTGTGTGTGTCCAGTGGGCCTCACAGGTCACACACTCTCTGCGAAATTGACGGCATTTGCACACGGTGAGAATGCCTAATTGTTGAGCTTGATTGAATCATTTTCTAGACAAATATCGCTGTTCTCTGTGAAATCCTTCTGTATAAACCGTTGAATGTTCTCAAGTTTGTTCACACTGGAGCGGAATATCACAGTGTCACATTGCGTCACTGTCACACATGTCACACACATGTCACATTGTGACGTCATAGAACGTCAGCGTTGGAATGTATTGCCTTGCTCAGGTATTTGGGTTTAAAAAATGATTTGGCTACATAAACAAGTAGCCTACCAGACTTGTATATAAATAGATGTATATAAATCATCTTTATTTATCTAATTCACTAAAGCAATATTTTTAGTCATTATTTAAAATTAATGAAATTATTATTTAAACTAAATATAGAAAAATACCCATTTTTGACATGCTTGTATTACTTCTTTTTAAATAAATGTGCTTTTTTTTAACTATAACTGCTGCTAACATGCCCCGTTTTGAAAATGGGGTCGCAAAAAATGGGAAACCTTCTTAGCTTATTGAGGAGTTGATTCAATTTCCTAACATTGGCTATTATTGTGTAATCAACAATAATAAGTCTTCCTTAATCTAGTGTTTAATAAAGATGTGTATTATTTTCTAACCCTACTAAAAACACTTTTTGGTCAGTTTTGAATTAATTGTCATTAATCGAGAGTTACAATCAAGAAGCCAACATTTACAGGTATTTTTTAATCTTATGCCATTGACCTTATAAAAGTCACTAACATGCACCACACATTCATTAATACAATCTAAGTATTTCTGAATTTTAGTTCCACTTGCAAGCGTGTATGTTTGTTCTCAACACACAATTAAGATTGCAGGAATTGTTTTAGACTTTACCAGTAGCATTAACCCTTAAATGGATAAATCACTTTGAAATAAATTTTTGATAATTTTGATTGATTTGAATGTAAGTACACATTGATGGCCTAAAGACACTAAAACGAGCGGTTTGTGTGAGAGAACAAACAGTATTTATGTAGTTTTTACCTCTTGTAACCAGCTACGTCCAACCGATCTGAGAGCGCGGGCGCTTCTGTCTGCGCAAGCGCTGGAAAGAAAAAAAATCTCTTATGGTGCGTTCACAACGGACGCAAATTTTCATTTCATTTCATTTATTTCTATTCTCTTTTTCATGGTAATGCAACAGGAAATACCAAAAAACTATTTAACAAATCCAACAAACACAACAAAAGTACATTCCATGACAAAAAAGAACAGGAGTAGGATGAAGAAAAAAATCTTATAAACTCCTACCCCATTCCTATAAACAAGATTCACAAATTAGATGACCTTACCAACATAAAATGACAAACACCAAAAAAATTAAAGGAAAAATATACATACATACATATACACATAGATTAGCCCAGACCAGATATAATCTACCTACAATTATAACACATTTTTCTCTCTTTGTCTATTATTATTATTATTATTATCTTCTATAAATACTAATTCTACTTACATAATACGACACAATGATCTGTATGATCTGTATTGTCTTAGAACTGTACATTTTGACATATTGACATTACTTTGACAAAGACACATGCATTCATGAATAGCCTACACCTTCCGCTGTCAATCATGAGCTCAGAACTAATATGATATTTTCTCAAAGGAGTGACTCTCCTTTGAGCAGGAATGAGGAAATTAAGCTGCTTTACAGACACACCTGTTTTACACACGTCACTCACACACAGAAGCAGGAAACTATTTTCAACTCCTCAGTGAAGGGAAACAGGAGTATTTTTGAGCTGTTGTGTGTTTGTGTCTTTAAATTCATGCGGTAAAATGGCAGAAGCCAGAATTTCAGTGGATCAGAATGAGTTTGTGTGTCCAGTGTGTCTGGATCTCCTGAAGGATCCAGTGGCCATTCCCTGTGGACACAGTTACTGTAAGATCTGTATTACAGACTGCTGGGATCAGGAGGATGAGAGAGCGTCTTACAGCTGCCCTCGGTGCAGACAGACCTTCAGTCCAAGACCTGCTTTATCTAAAAACACCATGCTAGCTGAACTGGGGAAACGGAAGAAGACTAAACTTCCTGCTGACTGTTACGCTGGAGCTGGAGACGTGCAGTGTGTCGTCTGTACTGGAAGAAAACACAAAGCCGTCAAGTCCTGTCTGGTGTGTCAGGAGTCTTACTGTCAAATTCATTTTGACCGTCATGAGAGAATTTCAGTCTCGTAAACCACACAAAGTGATTGATGCCACTGGACGACTGCAGGACATGATCTGCCGCAAACATGATAAAGAGCTAGAAATGTTCTGTATCACTGATCAACAGTGCATCTGTGTGTGGTGTAAAGAGAGTGAACATAAAAACCACAACACTGTATCAACTGCAGCACAGAGGACAGAGAAACAGGTATGAACAGAGAGATTGATCATGCAGAAGTAAAAGTGTCTTTATTTACCCATTCATTACTCCCAAACCGGTTTGACTTAAAGATGACGAATGAATGTCTCATTTATTTTGGTCTATATATTCAAAGTCAATTGGGTACAAAAGTTTCAAGCTCCAAAAAAGGAAAAAAAAAAGCTTAAAAGTAATCTTAACTAGTGGTTAAAAAAAGAAATGCAATTATCTGTATTTACATGCACTTATAGTGCACTTCAAATTAAAAGTATATTAAAAAAATAAAACTGTACTTGGAGATAATATAATATTAATGAAATGAAAGGCCACTTAAGTAAAGAAAGTACATATCCAAGACTTTCACTTTATAAATACTCTTTGTAGTGTCAAATTAAAAGTTTTACTATAAAATAGATTTTAATAATATTTAATATTTCAACGTGACTCTTTTGTCATGCTTTAAAGAAGTTAGTCAAAACATCAAAATAAATGGACGAGTACAATACTTTATAATCCGAACTGTAGTGTTATTGTAAATGTGGTGCGGTAGAAATAGCGATGAGGCTGGATCCAGACGCATTGGCTTTATTAACAAACTTAGACAGGAACAGGAGACAAGGACCCAGAAATAACCAACGTTAACATAACATACATTCAACAATTCACCAAGACAGGGCAGAAACACAGGTCTTAAATAATCATGGACAAACAAGATAAGGGGGCATCGGGAATAACAAGAAACACCTGGAAGAACTAAAAGACAGGCCAGGGAACCACTTAACATTATAAGACAAGACACAAAACCCACATCATGAAAGTTATTCACCATATTAAGGCCACGTTTAATGTACATCTTCATTATTACAGTATATTTTAGTTTAATTGCCATTCAAAGAAAATGTATTATAGTTTAAAGTCTCTTGCTGAACTTAACAGGGATTTTTCAAGCTGAACTAAACAAGTACTCTTCATAATTTTGTAATTACTTCTATTGTTTTTAAAATATAGTTACATGTACATGCTTGTGTCAAACGTTTTTTAGGCCCAAACATTTTTTGTCACATACAGCAAACATCTCCTCACTATCCGCTAGCTGCCTGTCCCCTAAACACACTGTAAAAAAACGCGGTATATGCAGACAACCCAGACTCCACAAATGGCAACAAAAACAAACTGCGGCAACCCGCTCCACAAAACATAACAAACTGTTCCAGCCAATAATTGACACACTCTAAAAAATGCTGGGTTGTTTTAACCCAATTTTGGGTAAAATGTGGACAAACCCAGCTATTGGGTTACATTTTTAAATTACATTTTTAACCCAATGGCTGGGTTTGTCCATATCTTACCCAAAATTGGGTTAAAACAACCCAGCATTTTTTAGAGTGCAAGAAGGCCCTTGGGGTGGGGTTCTGGGGGGTCATTGCAGATGAGGAGGAGGTAGGGTCTATCTAGCCTCCGTTTTGTTTGAAAATACTTTAAACGTCAACAAGACGTCACGTCACCCGACATCGCTTAGAGCACCTTTAACTATATTTTAAAAAATCCCTAAGTTCAGCTAGAGGCTTTAAATATAAATTTAAACTATAATACATTTTCATTTAATGGCAATTAACATGCGATGCAACTATGTGTCTGTAAACATTACGTTTAGTTAAAACTTAAGTATATTATTTGTAACTATTTTATTTACATGCACTTTTTAAAGGAATGTTACTTTTAAAAGTACTTTTTTTAAAGGACCGATTTTGATTCACAAATCAAATCATTGATCAACTCCTTCATACGAATTTTCACGAGGTGGCTAATTCGTAACAATTCATACAACCTCACTCGTACGAATTAGTACGATTTTGCTAAATCGTACATATTTTACGAATTGGCCAATTCGTATGAATTTGTATGAATGACCTACCCCTAACCCCGCCCCTAAACCTAACCACCACGTGGGTTTAGACAAAATCGATACGAATTAGCCACTTTTTAATCACTCGTAAGAATTTGTATGAATTGGTCGTGAGATAGGGTAGTCAACTCATGTACACAGAGCCCAAATCAAAGATGATGACGTCAATAACATCAAACTTCACTGATCTGTGGTTTGAACTATACAGTGTAAACTTGCCATGCAAGATCTTTAACCCTTATTGTGTGATAGTAGTTTTGTGTCATTTGCTGTCATTGGTTTGTCCTCCAGAAACAGCTGAAGAAGACGCAGAAAAAGATCCGTCGGAGAATCAAGACAGAGACAGAAAGATCTTCATCAGCTGAGAGAGGATGTGGAGTCTCATAAGGTGAGTCTGGAGAAGAAGAGAAGTGTGAGACGTCTCAGTTTGGACTGAACTCACTGTGTGATTGTGATGTGTGTGTAACAGCGCTCTGCACACACAGCCGTGGAGGACAGTGAGAAGATTTTCACTGAGATCACCCGCTTCATTGAGAGAAGCCGCTCTGAGGCCACACAGCGGATCAGAGATCAGGAAAAGACTGCAGTGAGTTGAGCTGAAGGACGACTGGAGCGACTGGAGCAGGAGATCAATGATCTGAGGAGGAGAGACGCTGAGCTGGAGCAGCTTTCACACACACAAGATCACATCCAGTTCCTGCAGGTAACAGAGATCTAGGAGAACTGGATCATAGAGGATTTGAGCAAGAGACTCACAGAGAAACATTTAATGAGAGCAGAATGAGACCAACTTAAAGGGTTAGTTCACCCAAAAATGAAAATTCTGTCAGTATTTACTAACCGTCATGTTATTCCAACCCCGTAAGACCTTCGTTCATCTTTGGAACATAAATTAAGATATTTTTGATGAAATCTGAGAGCTGGATCACTCCTCCATAGTTCATTGGCTTCTTGTGGGATTGAAACTTACCGGCTTCGAAAAGTTTTAAAGACATCGTTAAAATAGTCCAAGTGACTACAGTGGCTCAATCTTAACTTTATCAAACGACGAGAACACTTTTTGAGTGCAAAAACAAACAAAAATAACGACTTTATTTCAACTATTCATTTCCTTCTCTCTCTGCCTCGAGACAGGTTACTAGTCAGGATATCACCGATCAGGTTTTTTCTGCCTCCGAGTCCGAGTCATTTGATTTTAGTATTATGCCGATACCAGAGTCCCAGATACGATACTTCTATAATATATACAAAAAGAATAAAAAAGAGCAAAAAAAACAGACCCAGATTCCAAGATGTTCCTTATTTTTAATTTAATTCGCCTTATTTTAACATTTGACAACTCTGTTAACAAACAGAGCACTTCTGTGAGGTAGCTTGAACAATCAGGTAATAAACATAAATTCTTCACTTTTGGAACTCAGGACATCCCTAGTTACTAGATTAACAGTGTATGATCTGTTGCTTGTACGTCAGCACGTGACATAGCTCTACGCTATCATGACGTTAACTGACAAGAGGTGCATAGAGAAGGAAGTGTTTTTGTTTGTTTTTGTGCACAAAAAGTGTTTTCGTCGTTTGATAAACTTAAGATTGAACCACTGAAGTCACTTGGACTATTTTAACGATGTCTTTAATAACTTTTCAATCGCCGGCACATTTCAATGCCTCAAGAAGCCTATGGACTAGTATGGAGGAGTGATCCAGCTCTCAAATTTCATCAAAAATATCTTAATTTATGTTCCGAAGATGAATGAATGCTTCGGGTTGGAACAACATGAGGGTGAGTAATGATTGACAGAATTTTTGTTTTTGGGTGAACTAACCCTTTGAACAGAGCAACAAAAACACTCAGCTATTTGCATTTAATGTAGAAATAAAAACTATACCACATTCATTTAACTGCACATAACATGCAATTAAGTTTTTTAAAACATTACATCCAATCTGCACTTATATATTTTTAAAGTATGTTATTCTCTGTAACGGTATTCTTTTTAAAAGTTTACTTATTTTTTTTACAAGGAGTGTAAGTGACAGATACTTGAGTTTGTGAAATGAATGTCATAAAATGTATTTGAGAAGAAAGTTTCTGATTGTGTGAAAGTGCTGGATTGAAGCGAGTCACTGAAGAGAAGTCGAGTCTACAAGAGCGGCACAGATCTGATATAGTGCAGGTTATTGGCTGAAGTGTGGAGATGATGAGTTTTGATTTCTGTTTTCTGTAGAGTTTCCAGTCTCTCTCAGCTCCTCCTGAATCTACAGGACGAACCCGACGTTTCCTTCGGTTCTCTCTCCTCTTTTGATGGCGTAGAGAATCTGTCCGTCAGCTGAGAGACAAACTGGAGGATTTCTGCAAAGAGGAAGATCAAGAAGATCTCAGGCGGAGGGCCTGCGTTTATACACACGTGCGTGGAATGATCCGAAATGTGAACAGTTTCTGAAATGTTCTTGTGATTTATTAAACACCCATACGCACAAATAATTTTCCTAAATGCATCCCACTTTATAAATCACAGTTTTAATTTAAGTGCAATGTGAGCAAGTGCATCAACTGTACAGAACAAACATCCCTTTATGGTTTAGAAGTAATACATACGATGTGTCTGCACTGTAGGATGAAGTCCATTGGGATTTAGGATTGAATCCGATACAAGTGTTTTATATATGAGGCATCTGGAGATTTATCTGTTCTCAGAAATGAGTCCTACATCATCTAATAGCATTAGATGCAGGTCATTTCTCTTCACACTGTTCATGTTTGTTTACTTCCACAGTCACATTCACCAACATGAATCCCAAGACCAGGAACGACTTCCTACAATGTGAGTCACTCAAAACAAGCAGGAAAACTCACTGAGTGTGTTCATGTTCTTCCTGTAGAAGGAGAAATAAATCATGATAGAAGAGTTTTATAATTGATCATGTAAATGATGATTTGCTCAGGATATCTGATCATCTGTACTGAGACACTGATGATACATTGAACAATGAGTCATGACTACATTAAAAGATCAGACAGATTCATAATTCCTGATGTGTTTCTGATGTGTTTTCTCTCCATCAGATTCCCATCAGCTCACTCTGGATATGAACTCAGTGCATAAACAACTCCATCTGTCTGAGAGGAACAGAGTTATTACTGGCACTGACACAGAGCAGCCATATCCTGATCATCCAGAAAGATTTGATCATTATCATCAGGTGTTGTGTAGAGAGAGTGTGTGGGGACGCTGTTACTGGGAGATTGAGTGGACTGGGAGAGGTGTGTGTATATCAGTGTCATATAAGAGCATCAGCAGGAAGGGGCGGAGTGATTACTGCGTGTTTGGACAAAATGAAGAGTCCTGGAGTTTGGATTGCTCTTCCTCTAAGTTACACATTCTGGCACGATTTCATATGCACTATTGTCCCTGTAATGTCCAGCAAAAGAATAGGAGTATATGTGGATTACAGTGCAGGAACTCTGTCCTTCTACAGCGTCTCTGACACTATGAGCCTCATCCACACAGTCCAGACCACATTCACTCAGCCGCTCTATCCTGGGTTTTATGTTGGTTCTAAATCATCAATGAAACTGTTTTGATGTTTCAGATATAGACCGTAGAGAGATTTTACCCATAATACTTTGGGCTAAATGACAAATCAGTAACAGTGAGATATTACAGAGACTAATTTTAATTTTCATGAATATAGCTGCACTTCTGCTACTGAAATAACACATCATATATGTGTGTATTACATTTTTTGCTATGCATTGCTTGCTAACAAGCATCAGTCGATACTGAAGAACCAGTCTATGCCAAACTGTATAATTTTTCACTGCTTTCACACAGAATGCTTTCAATGACCACATTTCCCAAAATCCATGAACACTTTTGTCATTCATACTTCACCATATGCAAAACAATATATTTGCTGGAGATTGTTCCAATGCTAACACATGCTTGTTTCAAAACTGATAAAAGCTCATTGAAATCAGAATGATGGCAAACTTTGTGCATTTCTGCAGGGATTATACTGAAATATAAAATATTAGCAGCATATTTATAATGAAATGAAATGATAATTAGTGCAAACAACTACTACTACCAGATTGCATTCATTACATCTAAATAAATAATTAGCCTTATTTTTTAAACTCTAGAGGGCAGACAATAAACCAATGTCTATAATGAAGCCTGATGCTTGTGAAAAACAAGGGCATGATTAAAATGAATAGATGTTTTCATTTGTTTTTTGTTTTAGAAGTTAAACCAGCGACTTTTTGACCAGCAGATGCCACAATAGCTACACGTGTTTGAAAGCTTAGAGAAGTCAACTCTTTTACGTGAAAAGCGAGAAGGAAAGCTCTTTGAAACCTAAAAAAGGCTAATTAATAAGCTGTAATAAACAAACAAATAGCTGTATGTTCAGCCTATGCATGTCATAGACGGCTGGTTAGCAAACTATTCACTCTCTTGATTCGCTTCTTTTGCTTGAGGTCAAATGGGTTCGTGATTCAGTATGATTCACTGAGACGACTGACCTATGAAATCATCTGTAGCCTAGTTTCCCTCACTACTAAAGGATGGTGTAGGTATCTTACCTCAGAAACAAGACAAACCAAGAGCTTGAAGTTGATAAAGTGGATGCTTAATCTATTAAAACCTTCAAAATCGTCCTATCTTAAAAAAAGATTAGAGATGTGTACATTACCACAAGGGGTAAATAAATAAATAGCCTATCATTACTCTTTCCTTGATGGTAAAACATTACATTTTATAGATA
>JAQIUQ010005870.1:0-45000 GCA_030378365.1 Hybognathus amarus | reverse complement strand
GTGCCGCAGCTGCCAGCCTGGAAACATGCCAGAGCTAAAGTTTGATTCAGTTACAAGTGACCAGAGAAGATAGACAAAAAGGGAAAAGAGGAGTGATGTGATTTCGCGGATTTTTGTGACATACCATCAGGTCTATCCTCTTACATTTATGATCTGTAATTATTACCATTTGGGTATCAATGGAATCAAATGTGGTAGAAACAAGTTTGAGTTGCCACTATACTGTTCATATATGTTTGCCAAGGGGTAATATATTAGAACTTGACTTTTTATTTTTACATTATCATTTATTATTTTAATTGACTAAAATGATGAGCCACAGGCTGGATATGCAGAGTACAAGTCTCTGATAATTTAGTCATGCTGCATCTTTCGCTCCCAGAAGCCAGGCTTTAATGCCATTTCCAGCAATCCTACGGACTGGAGAGGTCAGTCTGTCTCGTCTCTGGCATTCAAGTAGAAATTCATATCCACATAGTTGTTTTAAGAGTTTGCCCAGCAAATTTCTTAATCTTGTATTTCTTACTTGTGGCTGGCAGCAGTGACCAAGAACATATTCATTATTGCTTTTTAGTATTTTTAGTGATTATAAATGTCCCTTTTAAAACCTGGTGTAGCAAAACAGTATTTGCTTCTGCCTTTGTAACAGGAAAACAAATCAGTTTATTTCCAGCCTAAATGTTTTCAATAATTGTGATATCATGAAATCTGAATCATCTAGATAGAAAAATCATTACCATAGTACATTTGCTGTGCAATTGATGCTTCTCATAGTTCTTTTCTTTAGAATTCATTAGTTGGTAGTTAGTGAGGTAAAATAACCCAAATGCGTTGGATACAATTGTTTGTCATAGACTAAATGATTGGTATGAAAATGCCAGTAGCTTTTGTGACCGAATGATTAGGTCTGGGTTTATTTTATAATCAGTAAATCAGTTTGTACTATTTTTCAATTCATTGAACTATTTGGAAATAAAAAATATAATATATTTTAGCCAGTTGCTATTATTTTAGTGATTGTAAATTGATGAAACAATTAGGCTATATGACTGTTTAACGAATATTCCTTGGATTTTAGAAATTTTGTTATGAATGAAGTGAAAGAATAACCTTCTGCCCATATATATGATATTAATGATTAGAATATCATTTTATGAATGGTAGACTGGAAGTAGATTTACAAAAGCCATATAACCATTTGTAAAGCTTACAAAATCTTCAAGCAAATTAATAGAGGAGCTATCTGATCCTAATTTGGACAATAGATTTTTCATACTCATAAGGCGTGAGTTCAGCCTTTATTTTAAATAGCAAGGAACATAAAAATTATGAAAAATGGAGAGAAAATCTAACCAAAAATTGAAAATAGACATTTAATCCTATTTTTAGAAAAAAAAAGGTCTGAAAAGTTTGAAATATAAAGAAACAAATAATAAATTCACTCTGTGATGTGGCAGCGACGCACATGCATGTTCTTTGCACTGCTGATTCTTTAAAGGTTAAATTATATCAAAATCTGCCCATACAGATCTTTCCCCATACTTCCCATATTACTTATGAATAGGATATCTACTTCCAAAATTGTATGACAATTTTTGAAATAAGGTTCATATCACTCAAAACACATGGAAGTGGAGGCGCCCTTATAGACCATTTACAAGATGTAAACAACACTGGTCCAGAAGCACTTCCTGTTCCAGTTTTATAACACTACATAAAAGCTGGGATAGAAATACAACCAACAGAACATTTAAAACTGAATCAAAAAGTTAAACAAACATCTTTAAGATGTTTTCTTACATGTGAAATAAAGAAAACAGTGAAACAAACTGAAACAGGAAGTCTTTCTGGACCAGTGTTGTTTACATCTTGTGAAATGGTCTATACGGGCAGTAATGGAGTCTGGTTGTACCCTAGTGGGAAAAATTTGGTACTGCGCCCAAACAAAATCTCACTGAAAGCTCATTTTTTGAGATATCAACCTAAAATTTGAAACCCAACTTTTTTTTCTGCAGTTTTAGAGTAGCCCAGGTTTTGAAAATATATATTTTATGTAAAATATGAATACAAATATTTTTTACATTGTACATTTCCATAAACTCGAACTTCAATAACTTTTTTCTGTTTCACCTTCACGCTCTTCGTGCATGCATGTCGTATCCAGAATCCGTGCTTTGACCGTACATCGGTACTTGCGATACTTGGTACAGTCACGCTTAAAATTTTCTCAGATACCGACTTGGTACCGAAAATCCTGAATATTTTGACAACACTAATTTCATCTGTGAGTTAAATGTTTAGGTGCTTCTCCTGGATTCAAAATGTTCTGCAGTCAGGATTTTCAAGGAGCTGTATGTAAGATTGTGGCCAAAACTGGTACTGCAATAACATTCAAAATACCGTAGAGCAGTGTATCCCTTTCCCTCCGACTTCGAGGTTGTCAGATAGGCGGCAGCATTCAACATTTTCTATCTGACACATTTGTAGCGGCTGACTGGTAGATCGGTGGAGGGTGGAGCATCATACCAAAACACAACATGACAACATCAACATCAGTTGAGGGCTGCAACTTTACTTTTTAAATGACAATATCCCGGCTGGACTACTGTTGTCAGTGATATAAGTATTTGAAATGAACATGATTTCTTAATGTCTAGTGATATATCAGGGCCATTTTATGATTATTTTAAATAAATTTCTTACATACAGCTCCTTTAAAGATTGTCTTTCACACTGACAAAACCAAAACCGCAGGTGTGAGACTCCTGTCCAGTGTGATGCAAGAGGACGTCAGTGTGCCAGCTTGAGGGACAAATCAAAGCACACTTTCCATAGGTCACTGTGAGAACCTGGCTCTCATCCTCCGCCATGAGGTGCTAAACTGCTTTATCTGTATCAGACGCTGCTGCTGTTTCACCCCCGCCTCCTGATGGAGGTCTAACTAGCGTGACTGAAACAGCTCAAATGTGGGAAAATCTCTGTGAAAAGGTGGCCAGGCATGACCGGGAAAGGGGTCGAGAAGAGGACACTTAAGTGTTTTGAAACCAAACTGCCTTTTCTTGATGGGACAAAAGAAAGGAAATGAAACAGTGCTAACTTTATCAGCCGAGTTTGGAAATGGCTGATTAATTCAGAGGGAAAAATGTCTTTGAAGTGTTTCTAATTTAAACGTTCTATTATGGCCAATAGACTGAGCGTTTACCGAAGCACTTTGCATATATTGTTTTCTCTGAATTTTCTCAATCACACGAGCCGAGAACAGTGAGGTAAATTATGTGAAGCATGAAATTACACCCTGACACCTGTAGTCACCGCTGTCATGGCAACAGGTGGCGTGAAGATTAGCAACGATAAGCTGCATCAAGTTCCATTTAGAGGGTTTATGAGGTTTTAACAGAAATCAGTTTGTGCACAGGCACGCAGAAATATGAGCTGAACCGCTCACGAAGAGATGAATTCACAAACACAGGTGTACGGTGTGCCCTTCAGATCGGTGTGACGCTAACACTGTCCCCACACCATACAGACAAGACACACACATTGATGTGATCAGATCAGGCAGGTATTTGTTTGAGATACTTAATACATTTGTGATGATCTCGTTTATTTGACTCGTAACTTTTGACTAGGCTAGTAATTCTTATTGGTCTTGCAACTTACGAGTATGAGATCGTTAAGACAAATGTTTTAGTAGTGTTTTAGATTTACTTCAGTATAATTCATTATCAAAAACTTATGATGAAAATATTCATCAATCGAAACACCAAGGTCATTAAACGATAAATGTTGAGACTAAAATGTAGTTAAAAATTAAAACTTAACCAAAATCTCCTATTATTTTTGTTGAAAAAAAAACTAAACATTTGACAGACAGCAACTTTACACACTGCAGCACAAATCTCTTCTACAAACTTTCATGATTGCGGTTGCCAGATCTCAAGATCTTAATTCCCCCAATCAGAGCTGTTCTGTTAAAAGAACACATTTTAAGCCCATGTTTTACTGCAATCTGGCAACTGTTTTACTACTTTCAATCTGGCACCCGTTTACTACTTTCAATCTGGTAAGCATGCACACATGGTTTAAATAAAAATAAACAAATAAAGTTAAAAACACTAAACTATAATTATTATACATGAATAATACACTGATAATAATATTAATATTAATAACTATAAATATTAATACTAGAGCTGTCAAACGATTAATTGTTAATTCATATTCGAAATAAAAGTTTGTGTTTACATAATACATGTGGGTGCACTGTGTATAATTATTTTGTATATAATTATATATATATATATATATATATATATATATATATATATATATATATATATATATATATACACACACACACACACACACACACACACACACACACACACACACACACAACATACATGTATATACAAATGCACTGTGTATAATTATTTTGTATATATATATATATATATATATATATATATATATATATATAGTAGGGCTGGAAAGGATTAATTGCGATTAATCACATTCAAAATAAAAGTTTGTGTTTACATAATATATGTGTGTGTAGTGTGTATAAATATTTTGTATATATAAATACACATATATGCATGTATATATTTAGGAAAAATGTGTTATTATTATATTAAATATTTATATTTACATATAATATTAATTATGTATAAAATTTATATAAAGTATATACCTGCGAATATTTCTTAAATATATACATGCATGTGCGTGTATATATATTATACAGAAGAATTATACACACTACACATATATTATGTAAACACAAGTCTAATTTGGGATGCGATTAATCGCGATTAATCTTTGCCCAGCCCTAATATATATATATATATATATATATATATATATATAAATATACAGATATAGATATATGTATATATATACTATATGAGATATATGTAGAAATAGATATATAGATAGATAGATACAACATACATGTATGTATATTTAAGAAATATTTTTTATATATAAAATATTGATATTTATATATACTCTGTGAATTATATATAAATCTATATACATGAAAACATTTCTCAAATGTATTGCAAGCATGTATGTGTATTTATATATATAAAATAATTATACACAGTGCACCCACATATATTATGTAAACACAAACTTTTATTTTGCAATACGATTAACCACTCATTACTCATGATAGACAGCCCTAATTAATACATACTATCATTGTATACTGAAAAATATCAAAACAACACTGATTGGTGCACACATATGCTAAAATAACTGAATAGTTTTTCCTTTGGTTCATTTAGATAAAACAATAATAAGTGAAATAATAAATGCAAAGTAACACGGCTAAAATGGGAAGGTGAACATAACAGCATAGCACATTTAATCATTCCACCACTGTACTGACCTGGCTGGGCAGCAGTCGCGACCGGTCCAGTTGGGGTCACAGTTACAAGTGTTGGTGTCAGCCAAGAAAGTCCCGTGTCCAGAGCACTGCTCCATACATGAAGCACGAGGACTTTGCATCCAGGACCCCCCAATCGACAAAACAGTGGCACTCTCCACGCACACAGACACCTCTCCCTGAGCAGGTCGGGTCCAGACAGTCCACTGCACACAAACACACAGAACACACAGCACAGGTATTCACTAACTCATTTACACATAGCTAATCCAAAGCAGAAATCAAAAGTAAAAATACATCAGAAGAGCCATTTCCCATCGGACCAAACTCATCATCAAAGACAAGCGCACTATATCAAACTTGCATGTATTCACATCAAACTGTCAACGCTCAATGTCCCCTGAATGTTCACCTTCCTTTCATTGTGTGACTCAGGCCGTAGTCATCTATTCCATAGACCAAAAGAAGGACTGAGAGGTTCAGCTCTTGTAGCGGCAGAGCGTGCGCGCATGCCCAGCTGCGTCTGAGGAGGCCTGACACTTCTAAAAACCCTGAGAGCAACAGGATTTACAAACGGTCAAATTAAATGGAACATTCGCCTGTCATGCAGTAAACTGGCAGGTGGAAAGAGTGTTGCTCTCTCTCTCTCTCTCTCTCTGACTTCTCTCAGCAGCTGGTAACTGAGATGTCCCTCCTAGCGCCGGGAAGGGAAAAGACTGGCGCGGTCGGAGCATCGTTCTGGGCTAAATTGAAAAAGCGATGCTGGATGTGGTCCCCCCCTACTTACTGTGAACCCAAAACCAAGCGTGACAGAATGCAAACAAGGACACCTACAATGGCCCATGGGCGAAAAACTCAGCTTCCTGCACCCATGTTACTCTTAATTCATTTCTAATCCTTGTTTAAAACTGAACTGGGATTCCAAGTTGCACCCAACAAATATTCTCAGGACAGATGTTCTTAAAATAAAGTAAACACTTTGGCAACCCATTTGACTTCAAATATGACATGCGGTGTAGAATATTCAATGGGAGAAAATAAATGCAGGCAACAGGGTTGCACACTATTTAGAACTGAACTGAGAATGCCTTTGTAATTTCAATTCCGGAATATGACTGAAGCTAGCAAGTAGAATAGCACAACAGCAATTTGAATTTGAATGTAACAAAGTAAAATTCAATAAATTGAAATTCCAAAGAATTCATGTCATTCTTAACTTGAAAACTAGTTAAAAAATGTTGTTAGACAGAACGATAGTATGCTAAAACGAACGAATACATAATAAAATGCTAAAACAAACAAATAAATGCTAGAATGCGAGAGCAAATGTTGGAATGCTTGAACAAATTCCTAATTATTCAAAATTATTAAATGCTACAATAAAAAATAACAATCAATAGATTGCTAGAATGAAAGATAGAATGCTAAAATAAACAAACAATAGAATGCTAATCGAATGATTCAAATGCTAAAACAAACACCAATAGAATGCTAGAACAAACAATTCACTGCTAAAACAAACACACAATAGAATGCTAGAACAAGCAACAGAATGCAATAGAATGCTAGAACAAACGATACAATGCTAATACAAATAAACATTAAAATGCTGAAAGAACCGTACAATTGCTTAAAACCAAACAAACAATATAAAGCTAAAACAAAAACTAAAGAATGCTAGAACAAACATACAGAACTGCTAAAACAAAACAAACAATATACCATGCTATAACAAACTAAATTATACGACATAGCGCTAAAACAAAGCAAACAATAAAATGCTAAAACAAACAAACTAAACAATGCCTACAACATAGAATGCTAGAACAAACAACAGAATGCTAAAACAAACAAACAATAGAATGCTAGAACAAACAACAGAAAGCTAAAACAAACAAACAACATAATGCTAAAACAAACAAACTTGTAGAATGCTAGAACAAACAATAGAATGCTAAACAAAACAAACAGATAGAATGCTAGTACAAACAGACAGAATCCTAAAACACAAAACAAACAACATAATGCTAAACCAAACAAGCTATAGAATGCTACAACAAACAGCCAGAATGCTAAACCAAAACAAAGTCAAGTCGAGTCAAGTCACATTTTATTTATATCAGCGCTTTCACAATCACAGATTGTATCGAAGCAGCTTTAGCATGATAATTTTTCATGAGCAGTAGTACAACACAGATAAGTAATATTGTTAAATGGTAAAAACTCACGAACTAAGCAAGCCAAAAGCAAGGCAAAGCAAGGCGACAAGTGGCAAGGAACCAAGACATCGCAGTTGCAGATTGGATGGAGAGAGAACCTTGGGAGAACGCCAGGCTAAGTCGGGGCCAGTTCTCTCTACGGCTTACATTCATATTGTTTATATATAAATATTAAATATAAATATTGTTCATATATAACAAACAATATAATGCTAAAACAAACAAACTATATAGAAAGCTACAACAAACAGCAGAATGCTAAAACAAAAAAAACAATATAATGCTAAAACAAACAAACTATAGAAAGCTACAACAAACAGCAGAATGCTAAAGCAAAAAAAAAACAATATAATGCTAAAACATACAAACTATTGAATGCTACAACAAACAACAGAATGTTAAAACAAAACAAACAATAAAATGTTTAAACAAACAAACTATAGAATGCTAGAACAAACAACAGAATGCTAAAACAAAACAAACAACATAATGCTAAAACAAACAAACTGTAGAATGCTACAACAAACAACAGAATGCTAAAACAAAACAAACAATATAATGCTAAAACAAACAAACTGTAGAATGCTACAACAAACAACAGAATGCTAAAACAAAACATACAATATAATGCTAAAACAAACAAACTATTGAATGCTACAACAAACAACAGAACGCTAAAACAAAACAAACAATATAATGCTAAAACAAACAAACTATAGAATGCTAGAACAAACAGAATGTTAAAACAAAACAAACAATAAAATGTTTAAACAAACAAACTATAGAATGCTAGAACAAACAACAGAACGTTAAAACAAAGCAAGCAATAGAATGCTAGAAAAAACGATCTATGAAAGTCTAAAACGAACAAACGAATAGATTGCTAGAAAAGAACAAGTTAGTTTATTTTATCCTATTTAATAACCAATTGTGGACAAAACTCTATTTTTCAAAATGCATTCCTTTGATATTTCTTTAAAATTACTATTCAGTAAATTTGTACAATTCACATTTTTGTGGGTCTGGCCTGTTCAGTATTTTTTAAATAAGTAGAAACAGTAATATTGTGATATATTACAATTTAAAATAACTGATATAATAAAAAAAAATTGTTTTTAAATATTTTAAAATGTAATTTTTTCCTTTTAGCAATTCTCCAGTCTTCACTGTCACATGATCCTTATCATTCCAATATGCTGATTTGCTGATCAAGAAACATTAATTATTATAATCAATGTTGAAAACAGTTTTGGCTTAATATTTTGTTTTGATACTTCGATGAATAAAAAGTCCAAAAGAGCAGCGTTTATTTAAAAAAGACTTTCGTAACAGTCTTTACTGACACACTTGTGTTAATTTCATTGGGAAAGAAATTTATCCGCCTCCAAAACTTTTGTACGGTAGTGTACAACTATGCGAAACCAGAATGTGCCCTCACAGATGGCTAACATGAGGCCAGCTGGGACATGATGGGAAAGGAGGGATGGGGTCGCTACATCGCCGACTCCCTTTACCATGACACAAATGGGTGGAGAGGCCGTTCCTATAGATGAGCAGGAGTTCGGGTCTCTTAGCAGATGGTTTGGGCACAAGGCACAGAGATCATAGGCTAAATGACAAGAGCCTCTCTCCTGGCAATTAATCATCACCGCCTGAAGGTCGCTGCGAAGAAAGGTAGAACCGTTAAAGGGCCAGCGTCGGCATTCTCTTCCTCAACGGCCAACGGTGAGACCCGAAATAGAATTGCCGGGGGTCAGAAGAGTCAGAACATACCATTTGTCAAAATCGTCCACATCATTTTTCATCTTCAAATGAGAGCCTTCAAAAACTGCCAAACACAATGGCTACTTTAATCTTATCTCTTCACAGCTCGGCTCGCCCCAGTCGTCGGGCGGCCGTAGTCTCGGCTCAGGCCTCTCGGTGCAATATTCTGACTCATTGGATCTTGACCCAAATGAATTGTTCTTCTCTTAATGGATTGCTTTGGACCCACGGAAGTATCCATAATGCATGTGAAGGAGCGAGGAGACTTCCTAGGCGTAACAAAGACGAGTCGGATACTTATGGGCCTGCTCCAAACTTCGAAGGTCATCTACGCCCATCTTAAATGTTCAGAAGGGTGCTTATGCATACTAAAAAAAGGCCAAGACGGGCCTTTTTCTTCATTTCAGTGTGACTTGGTGCATATACATTTGATGTATATAAAAGAGGGGCAATGGCAACACTGAAATAGCTCTGACATTGTTTATTGTATTGCAGATGTATTATGGTGCGATATTACACATACACTATGGGACAAAAGCTTGCAAGTGTCACATGATCTTTTAGAAATCATCTAATATGCTGAAACATTTATTATTACTATCAATATTGAAACAGTTGTGCTGCTTAATATTTTTGTGGCAATGGTGATTATTATAATTTTTTTCTGATTATTTTATGAATAGCAAGTTCCAAAGAACAGCATGTATTTGAAATAGAAACATTTTTGTGATCAATTTAATGCATAAAAAAAATCATTTTTAAAACCTTAACAAACTTGTGAATGGTATCAATATCCAGCCAACATTGGTAATAAGAAATGTTTCTAAACTATCAAATCAGAATATTTAGTATGATTTCTGAAGGACAGTGACACTAAAGACGTTTTTTTTTTGTCGAGAATACAAAAATCATTCAAAAACGTATAAAAAAATTAATTAAAAATTTTGACCAGTTGTGTATATTTTTTCCCTCTAAATTTTCAGAGAAAAAAACAAAACAAAATATTTTTTTTTTTTAAATATATATATAAAATCTGGTACCTTCCTCGCAGTTCTCCCCTTTTGTAGCCTGGATTACAGATGCAAGTTCCCACAATGCATGTGCCATGTCCGCTGCAGGTAATGTCGATGCAATGGTTAGTAGGAACATCACATTCGGATCCTTTCCAACCGCTGTGACACATGCAGCGGCCTTTGAGGTACTGACCGTTCCCACTGCAAAGCACCGGACAGGACGCTGGGAAGAATACACACATACACAGCATGTCAAAGAGCTGCCAAATGTAGCTCGGGCTGGCCTGCTGGACTCAACTCATGTCTGTGTGAAAATCAATATGGGCACTGCAGCAAAAGCTACAGTAGTAAAAGTACGTGAAACCACATCGATCCAGAAGTTTTATGTATAAACAAGGGATTTCTGAATAGCGAATGATCAGGGACTAGAATACACAGGAAACATGCAAACAGCAGTGAGAGAACAGAATGCATGTATGAAAAATCAATGTGTGACAAGGCACAAGAGAAACATTTTTTTTACCTTGATGTCTGGCAAAATACCACAGTTACAACGTGACTATACTTTTTGTTCACATGAACCCTATTGCATACATTGAAGTGATATATACACCTTTCAAGATTTATATAGAGTATCTTAATGTCTTTACATATGAAGCACTTTTAATTCAATTTACCATATTCATTTAACGATTTATGGGGGAAAAAACAATTCTCAACCTATTTAACGCACAGCTACGTTGGTCATCATACATTATGTACAGTTGATTGATGACAAACATGAAGTATTGATTTTATAATCTAAGAGCAACACACACAGTGTCTAATTTGTAAATGAATAAACATTTTGAGCGAATCAATCAGGCAAAACAATGATTCAATGACTTACTCATTTAGACATTTACAGCTACCTACTGGCAGTTTGAGTTTCTTATTTAGAGTACCATTTAATTACTATTTACTATACTATATATCTATACTATATTACTATAATTACTATATTAACTAAAATATTTCATTTCTCCATATTAAAGGTATAGTTTACCCAACAATATTAATTCTGTCATCATTTTATACACCTAGTCTGTTAAGGCCTAAAAGTTTATTACAAATTCTATCTTGAATCAAACGAATTAAAAATAAATAATAATTCTGAAGCTACTTGTAATGTATATTTGATGCTTTTTCAAACATCCATTAGTCCAAAGTCTTGTGGACGCATATTTCGTACTGGTTTTGTGGCCTTATTTCAGAAACTTTCATTTTTAGTTTTTTTAATAAACCACGCATAAACAATATTCTCTAAAAAATACAAAAAATAATGTACATATATGTTGCTCACATATTATGGTAGCCCTGTTTGTGCTAAATAGTGTGTAATTTCACCTGTGATTATTAATATTTATTTATTACCATTAATATATTTATAAGCAACTGAAAAAAGCAAAATTTTGCTTTTTTGGACCCTAAAAAACCCTAGACCCCACATCGATGACTTTAAATGATCTTTTGGGGTAATTTCTCAGCTAAATTTGATTTGCGATTAATTAATTGTCACATCGTGTAATTAATTAGATTACAAATTCATAAATTTGTCCATAACAATACATACATAAACACACACAAATAATTGAATTTGATTGTTAGTTCAACTATTTCTTTTATGACAGTTGCTTGTATAGCTGAAAAACATGGCTACCATGACCAGTGACAGAGAAAGTGAAGCAGAAATGACTGCAGGGATGAAGGACCAAAAGTAATAAAGAGAGAAAAGTAGGCTAATGGAGGAGTAGGTAAACAGAAACGTCACCTCTGCTGCAGTCGGGTCCTCTAAAGCCAGGAAAACAGTGGCAGTTTCCAGCTACACAGTCTCCATTTCCAAAACAGTTACTAGGACAGTCATCAATAGAGTCTGCAAGAGAATGTCATCAATGTTTGTCAGAATGACGCACACATTCATTTGTGGTTCACATGCTGGATTCAGTTTGTTTTCTTTCCATAAAGCCAAAAATACTATTTATATTTCAAAATATCCTGTAACTTACAAAACTCAAAACTCTATCAGCTCAAAGACAGAACTGATATTAAAGTGATGTTACTTATTTAGATTTTAGCAAAATAACAGAGGTTGCTAACATGGAGGTCTGTTGGATGTGATTTTTTTTATATGCTAAATTACGGAAAACACTTTCAAAACACTATATGTTTGATCATCCCGATCAGTCCAACATAGAAATATTGGTTCAACCAATGTGGTGAGTTCTGCCTGACCAATGGCAGAAAGGTGTGTATTCAGGGGAATGTCAAAATGTTTGCAATTTTAATTATGCAAGAAATAGTGACACAAAAAATGACATTTAAAGGGATAGTTCACTTTGAAATTAATATTTGATATGTTTTAGCTTACCTCAAGGACATCCAAGATGTAGGTGTCTTTGTTTCCACAGTATTTTCAATTTTGATATTTTTAGTTCGTGTCTATCAGTCATATAATGCAGGTCTATGGTCACCACCTCAAAGA
Source organism: Hybognathus amarus (assembly GCA_030378365.1). Taxonomy (NCBI): domain Eukaryota; kingdom Metazoa; phylum Chordata; class Actinopteri; order Cypriniformes; family Leuciscidae; genus Hybognathus; species Hybognathus amarus. Next base: position 32,091 of record JAQIUQ010005870.1, on the reverse strand, counting down.
GCATGCACAGAGAAGTCCAAATTAAACATGATTTAATGACTCGTAAATGTAAGTACACATTGATGGCCTAAGACATGAAATGAGCGGTTTGTGTGTAGAAAACGAATAGTATTTATATCGTTTTTACCTCTTGTAATCACAGTCACGTCCAAGTACTCTGGGGGCGAGGGCGCTTCTGTTTGCGCAAGCGCCGGAAAGCAATGTCGCGTGTACGTTGCTTATTGCTTACACAGAGATTTCAGAAGTTTTACCCTTCACTGTGAAGATTTAAACATATATAGATATAAAGGAAATTGCAATGGAAGAGCGATTTTGAAATATCAACAGACTTTTTTTCCCTGATGCCTTCAGATCACTTGGATGTGGCTGTGGTTACAAGAGGTAAAAACGATATAAATACTGTCCGTTTTCTCACACAAACCGCTCGTTTCGTGTCTTAGGCCATCAATGTGTACTTACATTTACGAATCATTAAATCATGTTTAATTTGGACTTCTCTGTGCATGCTCTTTAAGGTGGTGACCATAGACCTCCATTATATGACTGACAGACAAGAACGGTTTGACCTAAAAATATCCTAAAAGTGAACTATCCCGTTTTTTGTTTTGTTTTTTACAAAATGTATGTATGGTTTCCAATAAAAAGTGATTGTTTAAAAAAGTCTAATCAAGTACAGGTATAAAAAGAAAGTATTACTTTTTTCCATTAATATGAGTAAACAAAGTGCAACATTTCCAGTTAGCCAGCAGGTCTAAGGTGAAGTGAACTCAAGTGGAGCCACTTGACGAATTTACTTCAGCCTAATGAGGAACTCTCTGTAATTACTGGAGCTGCTTTTGTGACACGGCAATAACATTGACCACTGCAAAAACCAACAAGAGTGCATGACACATCCAGTGACACGGCTAATGGAAATTCCATCTAACACCCTCCTTCGGTGAAGCGTGCTAATTTAAATGCGAGGAATGTCGACATGTCAATTACAAGATTTCAGACTTAAGCAGGAGTATATACTAAAGATTGCGGATATATTAGCCCGACTCCTGGTGTGAAGAAGTGTTGCTTGATTCCTGGTAGTGATCAAGGCATCACAGACCTAAAACCCATAAATATTAATTTGTTTGTACATATTCGTTCGTTTGTCATAAATATGCATAAGGGTCCATATAATATATGGATACACAGAGTACTCCAAGTCTAAACTGCATGCACACAATGACTTTGGTAAGTTGAAAAAATAATGCAAAACTTTTGATAGCAAAGTCATTTTTTCCTTTACAGAGTGATTTGCAATCATTTTTGATGACCGATTAAAGTCCTCAAGTGGACTTTTTATTTGTTAACGTTATTGCTACATCTGCCGCTGTCTGTCCCGGGATTCTGTAGCTTAGTAGATAAACACATGGATCAAATACCAAATGCTAAGCATGAATCACTTTCTGAGACTCAAACGGAGGCACAGAAAAGCATTAAAACAAACTAATTTGTGCTAGAACATCACTTGTTAAAACATACATTTTTGACAATTGGAACAATTTCCTCCGTATTAGATATATTATTCCATAAAGCAGTGGGGACATTGTGAACTTAAATGACGACATGCAGTACATTTATCGACGTGATAAACTTCCGTTTTTGTACTGAGGCAAATCCACACGCAATTATGTGCAGCTAAAATCAGATGCAATCTGAATTAAACATGAAAAAGCAGTGAGAAATATTCCCTCTCTAAGATCCCGTGAGTCACTGGTGCGCCTGTGGTTGAGCTCTCTCGACAAAGATGCTTTTGTGCCGGACAAAGGGCTGGAAATGTGAGCCCGGACACAGCCTTCCCCTTCCTCAAGAGAGTCAATCATCGCAGAGGATGCAACAGACGGGAAGCTGAACGAAGGAGAAAAGGCTGTAACTAGACTGTGCCACAGAGAATGTTTTTGAACGAATTTTAAAGGCACAAGTCTCTTGATGTGAGAGGAAAAGGCTGGCAGATTGGCCATCCCCTGGTACACCCGAGCCTATCAAGACTTTGGTAGGGTTTTGATGGCTTCCAGTCTCCATTTCTAAGCCTAGGGCACATACAGGTCTCTCAGAAGCCTGTGGTGGCTATAGACGCGAGTTTATGTGTGTATAGTACCATGAAGTAAATCATGAAGTTTTCACCAACTGTATTTACGTCAAGAGATACAATTATACACAAGATGGCTTTTTCACTTTATATCTGTCAAGAAAGTCTCTACAATCTATCTCTCGCTGTGACTGTCACTCATGTAAAGCGTTTTTGACACCTACGGGTGATCTGAGTTCAGTACCTGCAGTCCAGACCCTGCACTTCCCTTCAAAACTGTCACATATAATTCCATCTTTAAGTCTATCCAGTCATAAATTCGAAAAAGTGTCCATATTTCTTCATGCTTTAAAGACTTTTATCAATGTCACACACGGAGAACACGGAGACTTCTGAGTGGATGCTTATTGTTTCAAAGTCTTTATGATATTCTGTTCTCAACATTTGGCTCGAGTTTCTCATTGACTGCGTTTACATGCAGCCTATAACCCGTTCAAAACAGGAATATTAGCAATAACCCGGTCGCAAACGGCCACCGCCAAAAACCCGAATATTGCTCATATCCCGGATTTTGAAAACCCGGGATATTATACCTGGGTACCCCTTTCTAACCCGACTTTTTGGTCATGTAAACGCGCATCGGCATATCCCCATAGTGATTTGTGTTCTGCGCATGTCCTATTCGCAAGGAATCTTGGTCTTTTGAGTAGAGAAACTTCTCGGCGCATACAAAAATCCGCGTGCAGTACGGCGCGGATTTACGGGCCTGTACGGGCCAGATTGACAAGTGGCCCACCCAAACAGATTAATAAAAACAATTACATTTTTTAATTTTAATAATAATAATGAATTCAGTTTGGCCATACGGCCCGCCGAACACTTTATATGATATGACAAGCACTGAGCGCGTCCATCTCTGGCTCAGCGCCAGTGAACGCAGTTTGAATCTGGCAGTGATGTCATGTCACTGTACATATTTTGTCCAGACTTCGACACCCTTGCAAGGAGAGCGGACGAGGCTCATTGTTCACATGAACACCATGTCTTGGAAAGACAAAGAATAGGGCCCGTTCACAGATCGCCTCTTTTGTGCTCAAGTTTGTCATTTCAAATGTACGCTCTCATAATGGAAGCAACGTTGTCGCGACAGACGTGGTCAGGCGTCTGATTGACTCGTGCGCTTCGACAGCCAAGGGACGTGCGATTTGCGCGTTCTTGAACGTGCGCTTTGTGGTCACGGAAAACGCGCATCAGAAACTTCCGGTTTTGCATCAAAACGTGCGTCCTCTTGACGTGTGATCTGCAATTTAAACGAGATTGTTTGTGTCTGCAGGTGTTTTATGCTGAAATAAAAAACAGTGAACGTGAAACCGAGAATTGTTTTTCTGTTCTTGTTAACAAAAACACTCCCTAATCCCTTCGTTCCAGACACATCTCGGAAAATTTCTAGTTGTATTTCCGGTAACACTTTACAATAAGGTTTCATACATTATTATTATACTTTTATTTTAATTATGCATAAACCAGCCACAGCTGGTACACTGGCGACTTGCAGCGACAAAGTCGCTGTAGCGTGAACAGGGCTTTACTGGTTGGCCGGTTTTCTTTCCATTGCAATAGAAATTTAGAGCTAAAACGGTTCCATTGATGGCATGCACACATTTGTGTTGGTCAGAACAGATGAATTAACATCAATTGATTCAAATTAAATCCTTTTTTTGGCACTGGATTTTCTCAACAAACTGCCTTAAGTATAAGCAATAGGAATGATTACACACACCACCTTTAGGCTCTCTGAACTGATCTGACATTAATTACTCCTGTTTGCTCTTGTTTACTGTTGTCCTTGGCTTCAATTTGTGATAAATATCTAATATTAGAACTGTTGTTGAAGGCCTGTCGGCTGCTCTGAAGGCCGAGGGACAAGAGCAATCAGCAAGCCACAGCAAGAGACGCATCCTTGATAACTTTGACAACAGAAGACCACATGGCGGGGACAAATGAGACTGTGTCGCACATGGGACGGATACCATAGCTCCGGAATGAGGAGTCATGAGAATTATGGTGAGAGAGGCAAAAAGAAGAAAAAAAAAGAAGAAGGAAACAAAAATAGAGATTCACAGTGAGAGAAAGAGCAAGAACAATAGAGATATTCAACTTCAGGTCCCTAGTGGAACACAGCATATGTGTACTCTAGAGGAAATCTGTATTGCTCGGAAGTTGCTCCGGAGATTTCATTGAGATGTCAAGTCTATTTGAATGTGGATTGTATAGTATTATTACATTCGCCTCGGAAGAACCGCTTATAAGAAATGTTCATTTTGAAATCTGACTTTTGATTGCACACAGTTTGAAACACTGTCAAGGTAATTTCAGGAAACTCTACAAATGTCATGTGTGATTACCAGGGTCTGAGATGCAGGAGACTTAAGAGTCGTCATTTGCAATATATTTAATCTCACTGCAATCTTTGGGAGACAAATAGAAATATTAAAAATCTCTTTGCAATTTCTTTGCTATTATTCACATAAATGCATAAAGGAATAATATTATGGAAGTGTGCAATGCTAGTGACCAACTGTCAAAAACAATGACAATGTCAGTTCCCCACCCACAATTGATCTATGACTAAGCCACGCCCTCAAACGCGATGAGCCAATCACAGTGCGCAGCTAACCCAATACACTCGGACGTTCTTTGCTTCCACATCCATTGAAATGAACTACAGTTAGTCAGTTTTCATTCGTTTTTTCTTGTCATTTTAAGTTTAAAATGGTCAACGGTGTGCATGGGTACATGCAACTCCGACACTAGGTTCCCAAGAGGTTGGGCGATGGCGTTTTTTTTTACCCTTTCCCAAGCCACATCTCAACCGAAATTCAGCCTTGTGATAAGTATCTGCTCTGGATTAAGTTATGCGATTAAGTTATGCGGTAGACGACCACAACACCAACTAAACGTGGATAAATTAAACAAGGATGTCTGTAAGTTAAGTCAACGTAGTTGAACGTTATCTTATTTGAACGTAAAAGTTAGGCTAACATTAGAAAACGTTAACGTTAGCTTCTAGCTGCATTGTACATCATGTCACTTAGCTTCATAAACGTGTCTGTAAATAACCGAGATAGCAAATGTTAACAATGTTGTGAATGATTCATGTAAATACTGTAGTACCAAACGGTGATGGCAACAATACGTGGGGTTATCACGTTTACACTGTGACCTGTACAGTTTTGCCTGGAGCTAATGCTTTTCAACGACCTTCTCAACAATAAAATTATTAAAATAACCCTCCTATGCATAGTTAAGGCCCTTTAGGTGACTTCGAGATGATATATAATCTTTCTGTCTCCAAAAATCACCAATTGCCTCTTGTGAAATCTATTACTGTGGCAGCTGCCATAGCGCCTGTCCATGAATGTTGACGGTTTATCCGAGTGAGTGGAGGGGGCGTGGCTTAGTCTTAGGTCAATTGGTCAGGACAGAGAGCCACGCCCCAATCTCACACCATGGCTCGAGCCAGTGCCATTGGTCAGGAAGCCAAAACAAATAGTGTAATGTTCTAAAAAAACGCCTCAGTAATAGTGTTTTCTATGGGCTTATTCAGTGTTTCTGTACAGAAAACTGGTTGCAGTTTGAATCCCGCTGAAGGTCACCATCCACCTGACCTACTTTCTTTCAGTCTTTCTCACCTCTCAAACTCCTTGTTCTTCAACCTCCACTTTCTGCCTCCCTATGAGCACCACCACAGCTCAGAATCAAATCAAGTCAGGCATGACTCCTATTCCAGGCCCTCTTTCTCTGAAGCCCACCGTCTTGGCCCCGAACTGCAGGTGGCCAACAAACTCCCAATAGAGGTCGCATTCAAGAGCACCAAACACAGGATAAACAGACTGGCTTCTCATCTTCCGCCACCCTAAACCCACCATGTCATGTCTCGTATATTTAAGGTATCGTATTCCATCCTCGCTGGGGGTGATAGGGCGCGGTGCCGTCTTTCCCGATGAGCATGAACTGCTGAAATGGATGTGTGGCAGACACACTAACATCGATCGACAGGCTGGCAAACCCCTCCTCCCTGCCGTCGCAGATGGACCATGGCCCAGGAGCGTTTAATTAAAGAGCATGTGAGAACAGCTCCCAGCTGCCACCTCTACGAAAGCTGAAACCTCACGATGGCCTCGAGCTCCTGACGCGCTCATGCTAATCAAAGCCGCTTTCAGGATGCGGAACGGAAAGGACAAAATCAAAATCGCCTCCAAGCATGGCAAAGGATGGAATGGCAAAGTCTTTCACGTGAATATGATCAAATAATGACCAATAATATGCACGGGGGAACGGAAGGGTCGTCAATCAGAGGCTTTGAATCAAGGCCACTGTGTTCTATGCAAATAGACAGCAAATGGGAAGCGGGATTTCACTGGGAGGCACTCAAAAACTAACAAGAGTCTTACGAGCCATCAGTGAAGAACACACGCAGGCATAGAGAAGGCACTGCTCATTTCTGCAATCTTTCTTATTCAAATCCACCTTGATTACTCTGTAGAGGTCTAGGCTGGCTGAGATAGCGATGCAAAAAAAGGGGAATATAGGCTCTGACAAGTAACACGGTGCAGGTGAAGATTTTTAGCAATGCCTTATTCATATTTTGTTTGGAGGAATAATGTTGGATAATTTTGGCTGGGATTGTCTGTCAAAGCCATATCAGTTCTAAGATTGTTTAGGCGACTACATGAATTGAGAACGTAGTTTCAATTTGGAAATTGGCATGTCAATGAAGAAGCACCACAGCAACTAAGCAAGAATAATTTTGACTGCAATCTAAGTGACCTTTCCATATATTGTCCATATCATGGTGACATACGCCCTATTTGGTGGATAATCTCAAGGTGGAGGTTGTCGGTCAAAGTCATTAATGGTTTTGTTGGTTGTTTTGGCTTGGAATGGCTACATGAATTTAGAACATTGTTTGGCTGCAAACTAAGTGACCAACTGTCTTATATGTCCATTTCGTGGTGACTTAGGCCATATTTGGATGCTAGTGGACTGAAGTAGGAACATGAGGTTGATGATTTTACTGCCATCTGATTACAAGATCGACCCAAGAGAAAATCTACTGATGAATTACTTACTATTTTTTTGTTACAAACAAAAAGGTTGTGTGGGTATTTGATTTCTTTCTGAATCAATATTTGGGAGGTTTACAAGGAAATCATTTTCGAAATCTGGACGACTACTTAACCCTAAAACCGTATTCTGGACAAAAGTGGGCAAAATAGTTTTGATTTATTTTTAAAAAATACTTGCCTTGATCTGAGCGGTACAAGACTTGGCTACTTTTCCTAATTTTGCATCCTGAAAACACACAATTTTTTTTTACTCAATTCTACAATGTTAAGTGGGTGGAAAAAAAAAACTCCTTAATCTTGTATTTGGGTCAAAAATGGGCACCCATAGAAATGAATGGGACTAATTTAGATCATTCTAAAATAAGCCAAAATAAAACACCAGGTGACAGCAATGTCACTTCATCTTTAGGTTAGGTCTTAAGCTCAAAAACTTATTGGAATGATATTTTAATGTAGTTAAAAAAATAAATAAAAAATAAAACATAAAAATAAGCATAATTTACATAGAAAATATGGTACTTTTAACCATATTTATTCACAATAAATTGAAAAATACCCCCAAAATAAATAAAAAAAACACCATAAATGGATAGACAAAACTTTTTAAAAAATTAGGATCACAACTGAGTCCTCTGTGCCCACATTTGTCCACAATTACAGGATTAAGGGCTATAAAGTGAATATGGTTTGAGAGCTACAATCTAAACTACCAGTGGACATACTATTTCATCAGAAAAAAAAGCATGCTTCAGATATCTGTTTAAAATTTACAACACAAATAAAATTACAATGTCAATCCCATTCCAGTGAACTGGAAATGATAGAAAAAGAAAATTAAGAGATTAGAAACTTTTATTACAATGGCAGGTTTGCATAACGCTGGTTTTCATTGGCAATGCCAAGTTGGAATATGCCAAGTGAATCAGACTTCTTTGTTCATCCGAAAACATGGCTATCATCACTGAAGATCCATCCAAACATTCTTATACATATTTCACATGTGAAGTAATAACCATTTGCACGTTTAAACGTACATATATTGCATTATTTAAAGCCACGTTTTAAGCTTGCCATTTAATATTCGATACTAACCGATTGCAGTTGTTAGAAAGGACACCTGCTCCGTCTCCTTCCCATCATTGTATATAGCCAAGTGCCAGATGCCCGAGTCCATGTACTGTATAAAGCCTGTATCGTGACTAGTGAGTGGCATCAGGCTCCGCTGCTGGGCTGGAAAAGGAGGACCCTCGAGACCTGGAAACCCTTGCGACAGGAGTCGACGGCCATCCAACAGCTCCACAAAGTCAAACTGGAGACAAGGAGAGACAGACAGACCACAAACAAGCATTAGGACTCAACACATGAGCCTCCAGGAGCTGATAAGTCCTACACGTTGGAGCCATCAGGAGCGACAGGGCAGGTTGAGACTGCGAGAACTAGGTGTGAAGAGACAGCTCCTCACACTGTACCAATTTATGCAAATATATGTATTGAATCTCACACCTCAAACCTGTACAGTTTACCTCTAAATCATAAAAAAATTAGGAATTATATTTGTGCAAAAAAATGTCTTTCTATTGATGCTGATTTTAATATCATTGTTTATGTTTAGTTAAAAAATATAGTTTCTAATTTCTTTCTTTTTGGTATGACATATGACCTTGGCATTCTTGTTTGACAGGAATGAAGCCATAGCATAGCATTAAGCCATACATTTATTTTCCTCCTCATCGATCACATTATACCTTACTGTATCGGCATGTGCTATAAAGGAACAGTTTTACAAAATAAAATCTGTTTGCAGAAAATTGAAGAGGAGAAAAACATAAAGCAGTCTATTAACCAAAGTCTTGGAGTAATTTCCAGTGACATGATTATCCCACTGCACATATATGAACCAAATCAATAACGAGAAGCAGAGATGCTCTGTGTTCAATACTATAATTAAGTGCCAGTTTATGTCAAAGCCTTTGAGACGATATGCAACAAAATGAAATGAAATCTTGGGGGAATATGCTACTTCTACAACCTATTGACAAATGAATGGATAATAAATTTGTGTGTTAGGGGAAACAAACAAATAACATTGGAGTGATTCATTTTTGATTTAAGCTCTGATACCTTTTAACGGAAATAGGATAAGCGCTTGTAAGGCCGTTTTGTTTTTTCGATGTTAAAACACATATCGACACTTTGGTTTAAGTTTGGAGCTGGACTTCGTTTGACCAATGGCAGAAGGAATGTTCTGGAACATCTAGTTCCACAGAATTTACAGAACTACAGAACAAAAAACATCAACAATTAGCAGTTAGCATGCATACTCCATTTAAGACAAGTAGTTTTGAGTCTCTCAATCCTCTTGTCCTAATATTTTTTTTTGGAATTTCTTTCTTCTTTAATTATTAAAATGGCAAACCACAAACAAATATCCACACATTTAAATGAAAAGGCATTATAAATCTGAATAGACAAAGTTTTCTGTCCCACCTGTGTGTGCGACGGAGGCAGGCCTCTTCTCCCGTAGATCCCCACCAAGGCATCTTTACTGAGAGACACATTAAATTTGAGGTACATGGGGTGGTCAATGAAGACCTGCGACCTCCAGAAGATTCCAGGCGGGATCAGCTGAGTGACTTTGCGGCCCACGTCTATCTCGCCCATGTCTATGAAGCTGTCCTCCGGGAAAAAGCCATCTAGTTTACCTGTGGAAAATGAGATCTATCAGTCAGCTCGACGCCTCATATATCTACCATATGGTGCGAGGAGAGGGTCAGTGTACTGGGTGAATGACCCTCTTGGTGATTTTCCATCACATCAGGAAAAAAATATCCACACTGACCATTGACCGTAAAAGCAGAAACTTCACTATACAGAGGTACTAAAACTCAACATTTTTGTGTTTGTAGGAGATAAACACAAATTTAAGATAAACAAATTTTGCAGTTTGCAATGTATTTTTTAAATGGTTTTTACTTACGTAGTATGTATTAATGTATTTTTTTATATTATTATATACTAATAAATGGATTTAATTTAGGCAAGGCAAGTTTATTTATATAGCACATCCTATACACAATGGTAATTCAAAGTGCTTTACATAGAAGAAATTAAAATAATCAAAATAAATCAGAATAATTAAAACAGTTTAGAAGAAAAAAAAATTACAGTAAATAATTAAAACTATATACTATATACATACTATATATATACTGTATATATATATATATATATATATATATAGATATATATATATATATATATATAGATAGATAGATAGATAGATAGATAGATAGATAGATAGATAGATAGATAGATAGATAGATAGATAGATAGATAGATAGATAGATAGATAGATAGATAGATAGATCAGATAGTATTTTTATATATTTAATAAATATGTGTGTATATATAAATATATACAGTATACACACACATGCATACATAAATACAGTATATATACACAGAGTAAAATATTTGATCAAAATTTCAAATATTTGTTTGTATTGCTTCGAAAATAACTACTTTTTTATATCATTAACTCTCATTTGTTCTCAAATCTTCAATAAACAGAACTAATGCAATTTTGTTGACAGATGTTTCAAGTCAACACAAGTTCATTTGATTCGGCATTAAAACAAGTGCTTTATCTATTTGTTTAAAATGTTGTACTTTCAATTATTTACACATCAGAATGTTTTCCGAGGCAATGCCTCCCTCGCATTCTTGAAGAAAATGCCCCTGAACCTAATGTTGACGTGCCCTCCTCATTGGACCCTGAGGAAAGAGCAACATCTGCTTACTCGGGTGGATTGGCCAATTTCCACAGTGATGGCGACAAAAGCAGACATCCTTGCAAAGAGAGCCCAGAGGACTCGCAGGCAGCGTTCGCGTACGGGCTACACGCGCTACAGCAGATGGTAGTCTCCTCAAAAGTCAATCATTTGCACTTTGCCATATCTGGAGAGACAGGACATGCATTCCCGTCTTCCAATTTACCACCTCCACGCAACGCATTACCACATCAGTCGCAATTACACATCTTGTGGAAATTCAGCTATGTCACACACTCTTAGAAATAAGGGTTCAATGGGGTTCTATAAATGAAGCATAGGGTTCTTTACTCAACTCCAAAGAACCTTTAATGCTAAAAGAGGTTCTATAATGATAGGAAAGAACCCTTTAGGCTCAAAGGTTCTTTACAGGCTATTATTCATTCATATATTACATTATTCTGCAACATTTTGTAGTTTAAATTATTGTTTATTAAACTGTTGTAGTAATATATTATATATATACATTATATATTAAATATTATATACATTTTCCAACCCTCATATCTTGAATTTTGTGATCATTCACATGCATTCATAAATACATTTTAGGGTCTTGATGTTTGTCAATAATATGAAATATTTAATCTGGAAAGGACAAAACAAATGATAATGAATGAACCCAAAGTGTTCCATATTGAACCTTTTCTTGGTTACAAAGAACCCTAAAGGGTTATTCTTATTGAACTCTTAAAAAGTGTTCTGTATAGAACCCTTTTGGGGGTTCCAAATACGTAGTGCTGATAGAGCCTTTTAAGGTTCTATATAGAACCTTTTCTTCTAAGAGTGCATATCGCCATTGGCCGAACTTGTGAAACTTGTTGACACCATGACCGGGTATTATTTCACAAAAAAAAAAGATATGTTCCATTTAAAAAAAACTAAAAACTAATCTTGAATACAAACGTTTGTACGACTATTAGGACCAGCTATTGCCATTAAAATCAACCAATTCAACATGTCTTTAAATAAGAACAATGTATAATAATAATACAAATATTGCATTACGTTAATGGGAACTTCTCATGAGAAAGTAAAGTGGGATGGTTTGTGTGTGTGTGTTCACAGCGCAGTCTCATCCCAATTCGTCTTATAACTGACGTTTTGGGACGTCTTTTGACCATTCGTCAATATACGCCTTTTTAGGGCCCCCTTAAACGTCGGTAGATGACGTTATGGGATCCTAACTCTACCCCATACCTAAACCTAACCCTAAACCCAACTCGTCACCTAACTGACGTTAAAGGTAAAGCGTTCAGTTGAATGACGACCCGGGTATCGTCATCTACTGACGTTTAAGGGGGCCCTAAATAGTCGTATATTGACGAATGGTCAAAAGACGTCCAAAACGTCAGTTATATGACGAATTGGGATGAGACTGTGTTCACCATTTTTGAGAAATAAATTAGCTTGGATTTGAGGCTCAATGACCATATTGAGAACAGTTGAGAACCACTGTTATAAAGAATATTTGTTTTATTATTTTGGGGTGAACTAACATTCACCCATAGATGACCAATCACAGTGCCCAAAGAGTAAAGCTTGGTATAGTTTGGCGAATGGAGCAAGGAGTAAAGTATGGCGAATGCATGAGTTTAAACAACGTCTCAATGGCACTTTCCAGATAACATGTTTATGGGTAATTGAACTGATGTGCAACTAGACAGTACAACGGTAAGAAAACCTCTCTGATACAGTGTTAATTTAAGTTAATACCAGGGACGTACAGCACAGTGACGCTGGATTGATTTGCTGTGTTCCTGATGACAATGTTACTCTGACAGTCAGAATTAAAAAGCCGGGCCTATTGATTTCCCCTCAGCCGCAGATGTCACTCAAACGGAGGAACTGCCACGGCCTCCATGTTTGTGGTTTCGCTCGCTCCCTCTCTCTCTGCCAGCTGCTAAATGAAAAAAGACGTCTCGGCGACTCATCTAAATGGTAATGGTCTGATCCCCCACCTTTTGTCCGAGGCCTGTGGCAAATCAAACGGCTAAATATGGGTAGTGCTCACGGAAAAGCGAACTTTTCCTAGTGTACGAACTTCTGTCTCCGTGACCGCGGGGGTTAGTGTCTGCTTTCTTCCGCTGCCAGGAAAACTCTTGTCCAGTCTTGGAGATGAAAGGAATGCATGGCTTTTTGGATGGGGCAAGTTCTAATCTGCCTTGAGCCCCTGGATACTCAATCCCTAAAGCTGTGCCATTCGTTCTTCCAGGAACAAATAATACCCTTCCCATTTTCCCCGCAACTTTCATTGGATTGTAATGCAGATCTCATGGCAAGCAAGTGAGACTGGTCACAGCATGGAGCTGGCTGACAAATAATCCTGGATCCTTTGAAAATCAAAAATAACACGTTATAATACTGGCCAGCACGGAGCGAAATTAGCAGGAGATGAGTTCATGCGAATCTGGCAGGAAATTAGCTTGAAATGTTGTCGGATATGAGATGACTGAAGGGCATGAGTTCAAACGCTTGGCCAAAAAATAAAAAATTAAGGTTAATCAAGGCTGAAAGAACTTCTTATTTTTTCCAAACAAACTTCTCGAGCTGCTGCCTTTTTTAACATCAGGACTGCTATTTATCTTCACCCTAATAGGGATCGCTTTTTAACACATAGCAAAGAACTCAACATGAAACCGCATTCACAATCCATTTATCCAAGTGAAACAGAATATAGTTAACAACATATTAAAGGGGTCATGAACTGGCTTTTTAAATTTTATTATATTGTTGTCTGACGTTAATTTATGACGTACGCTTGGTTTTTGCATTCAAAAACATCAAAATGAATAAGTAATAGGCTATTTTGTACCCAAGTTGTGAGCCTACCTGAAAAACGGTTGGTTTTTATGGGCGTGTCACACTGAAGACTTGGAAATAAATGCCCACTGCTGTGAGTGGATAACAGTTTTGCATATTATAATGAGTTTAACTCACCCGTCGGTGCACGTGGGGAAAACGTCCAATGTTGTAAAATGGCAACCGGTTTGTCATCAAGAGGTAGGCATGTATGTTATGCTACTTAGCTATGCGTGTAATGCGCGAATCGGTGGGCGGGGCTAAACCAGCCGTGTTGAAGCAGGCGTTGATCTTCTTCTGCGGGGTGGTGTTTTAACAACTCTGACGTCATATTTCCCCACTTTTAAAACGAGTCGTTTGTTGAGGCTGGTGTCAATAAAAGCTTTTATTGGACTAACAAGGTCGTTTTCAGTTCTGACACTTACAAGATATTCTTATAATATGATGACCTCTTAGATGTCAAAAGAAAATTTAATTTCTCAGTTCATCACCCCTTTAAGGGCAGAATTTGTTACCTGGACATTTCATGCTATACTGTAAAAAATAGTTCGATTTTTGAAGTACATTTTACAAGAAAATACTATTTCTGTCATTCCATCTAAAAAAGTTGCATTTATTAGTTTGTAATTTACAAATTTACTATAATTTCAGAGTTTAAACTGTTTCTTCACCACTTTTGTCCCCCAGTGTAGAATAAAGCCAAATGCAAATGTGAACAACACCAGAATAAACCAGAATAACATACAATAGTATGTCATTAGACTTTAAACCACAAGATTTGGACATACCATCATCTTTGCTTCCTCGAATCCGGAAACTCTAGACCCGTGTTGCCCAGAGGCGGCAAGCCCAGATCTGTGGGCAGATGAAGGCCACTCGTGTTGTCCTCCGTCAGCTGGTAAATCTGCCTCTGCATCGGCTGTAAATGCCAGTTGAGTCCGAAGAGGTGCATGGCTGCAAGAGAAAGAGCGGTACCAGATGGTAAATTTACTTCTGTTGGAGCAGTGATTCCTGAGCATGTGCCTTCTTGTACATTAGTGTAATTAAATTAGATTCACCAAGGAATACTATAGACACTGCATCAGAAAATTAACATCCTGAATGCTGTAGGGTAATTAAACCAAAGCTGTAAGAAAACAAATATATTTTGACTTGATTAATCTTTGGCAGAGTTTAAGAGCACCAAGAGAACCACAGCAGACTGCAGATTAATATGCAAATATGATGTCATCGCTGTTGTTGGATTTGAAGAATGGACATTCATTGATTATCAATTAAAGATAAAAGGTAAATGTAATTTAGCAATGTTTAGGCAAACTGCATATGGCATATATACTGTAGTATATATACATTATTTTCTTTTGTCCGCAAAAATGCATTTATTTCATTAAAAATACAGAGGAAATACTATCATTTAAAATTTATTGTAGTGTATTTTCAACTATAATTTATTCCAGTGATCAAAGCTGAATTTTCAGCTTAATTACCCCAGTTTTCAGTGTCACATAAGTAAGATTTTTTTCTTAAATAAAAAAAAGATCAAAAGTGACAGCAAAGACATTTAACGTTAAGAAAGATATCTACTTTTAGCCTCGCGAGACCATTCTGATCTCGCGAGCTTTCAAGGTTTCACTCGCAGATCAGTCTGGATACTTTCCGTTAAAGAAAATTTGGGAGCAGTTCACCAAACGAACGTCCAATCATCGTTGGCTTTGAGGCGGGTTGAGGTGTGACGCGATCGAAGCGGAAGCAACGCGATCTAGAAACATTTTCAGACAGCGGTAGTCCTAATTCTTTTAGCCGCTCGCTAATGCTTTTTTCTCTTGCATCCTTCTTGTGAAATATGGACCGGGCAGCTGAAATGGTGCCTTTTATCCACAAATTGTAGTTACATAAACGGCAAATATCCTTTGCCGACATGTTGCTTATTTGCTGAGCTAACGAGGTTTACCTGTAGCAGCAAGTTAGTACGTCATGTGCTTCGTTGATCTGATTGGTTGATTTGGCCCGTCTATCACCAACAAAGGCCAATCAGCTAACCAGTATTTTCGCCCCTTACCAAAACTACTTCAACAGAAGGTTTCCAGATGGATATGCGGAGCAAATCCATCTGGCGGAGTCACGGTTAATCTACTTTAAATAAATGTGGTTCTTTTGAACGTTCAATTAATCAAATTTAACATTGATAATAATAAGACACATTAATAATAATTATAAAGTACCAGTAAAATCCAGTGTATATTTCGTGGCACTGTGTAAACAAACAATAACTAAAAAAAGTTGTCCCTTATGGGCAAATAATAATAATAAATGTTGAACAACCCACAGACAGAAAAGCCAGACCCCACAGGGCACATTTTTTTTCATCCCCATTAACTTGCTAATACCCCCCAGTGGCTAAACAGACAAGGAAATGATCAAGTCAGCAGGAACACAACAAGAGGTACGGATGAATGCATGAGCAGAACCAGAAGACACAGCGATATTTCACAAGGTCAACAAAAGAAGAAACCGTTGGGATGAACTCTGATGGCGCAGTGAACAGGGAAGGAGGGGCCAGGCATGATGGATCACCAGGACAAGAATGGTCAGGACCAGCTTAGCCAGGCAAAACCTTGTCCTGGAAGTCTTCAGTCAGCAGATAAAATGCCAACAAAAGGCCTTTGGAGCTCTTTCTTAAACAGTGGACATGGAAGTTCTAAGCACATGATGTAAATAACCAAGGAATCCAATTAAGCTTGTGAAGCTGGGATGAATACCAATTCACACTAAGTACTTTACTGGTAATTGGAAAGTACACACTGTTGGGTATGCGGTAAAACAGTATGACAGATTCTAACATGCACTGAACACTGTTTTGTGTTTTTGGCAACTGTTCCAACATAACCAAAGTTTTACATACAGAGACAACTATAAGTCAATCACAGGGTTATTCTCCCAAAAGTGTAAAAACTATGGTTTGGAGGCACTATGCATTCAGACCAGCCTGATTTAGCAACACTGGCTCATTGGTTGGAAGTTAAAGGTCCTGTCCCAAATGGAACCCTAAGCCCTTGCGATCTTCCTCTAAGTCTACACTTTTGTGATGTAATGCCATTTTGACTTTAGTAGAAGTCTGGCAAGTCTTGCGAGCACCCTCTGAAACCTAAAATGAAAAATGGGACACCCTACGGTCACGTAGACTTAGCAGACACACGCAGGTGGGTGCCATTGGATGGGATAATCTTATAATACATCTTATATTACTGATAGTATACCTATTGGGATGCAGACCACAGTATGTAAAACAACTACCGGTGGACTATGGCAGAGTCGGAGTAGATAAAACAAATGATCTCGAACCTCTTCGGATGCTCCATTTGTCTCCCTACACGAGTTCCCGTTTCTCCTTCATAAGTACAGAGCTGGTTTCAAATTGCACAAGTGGTTTTCTCTGCCACACTCTCTTGACAACCTGTAGTGACAATTCGGGGCTAAAATTACTTTTCCGCTCCACTCAATATTTCGGAGAGGCGACAATGTATTTGTTTTGTGTGGCAGTAAACATCTTGTCTCAATCAGGGTGGGAAAAGGTCTAAATGAATGATTTATTCTTCTGTCAAAACATTTCTGAAAGAAACGTATAGCTGGAATAATTACCAGACCTCCACTCAATCTTGATTTTTGTGTGAAAGGACACTAAAATTATTCAGCAGATTCTTAGATTAAATAATACCAAAACCAAAATAAGGTAAACAACTTTACAGTAACACTTCAAATGAGATGTTTGCTCATGAGGCAATGCTCGTAACCTACGCACCCTGTTAAAAACATTGACTATCAAGCCCTTTGTCGGTATAGTTTATAAAGTGCTGTGAAAAACCCTTTAAAAAAAGTCTAACCAGATAAAACAATATAAGACAGACTAGAACTTTATCTCAAATAATCAGGAAGTGTCTGGCACTGGACTAGGAACAAAGCAATTCATCAAATCATTTTTTATCATCATAAAAATCATTTTCTGGTGTTGGGTGTTATTTTATTTCAAAATAAAACCGTGCAAAGAACATAACTAGAAATAGAACAAAGTAGTAGAGGCACTTTGTTTCTTAGTGTTGGTGGTGGTGGCTTGTCGGGTATAATTATAATGAAACTAAGAGGGAAATGCCTAACTGAGTAGGGGCTGATTGGCTGGACTGGTGTTTATAGAGTGAACAATGTGTCTGAATTCATTTTCAAAGAAAAAACAAAGAGCTTTGTCTAATTGCTTCATTGGGTCTTTGCTTGGATATCCTCTGTCCTGCTTTACATGTTGTAAAATCAATGATCCTTAAGATTCTGCAAAGATGTGCTTGCCCTAGCTTAACCAGAAGCATCAAATTGGCAGTTTTAAAAGCCCAGTGCACGGCTCACAGACTGCGGATCAAACTAGTCGTGACAAATGGAGAGTTCTGCTTCGCATCCCTTTGCATGTTCAGCCATTAATTAAAGCCATATTACTTGGTAACCACCCCACATTTACTAAACGGTGAAAATGTGGCCTGAAAAACGATGACAGGCATTGCCATGGCAGATAAAAGTGGCCATCCTCCAGCTTACTCAATCAATAGCCATTTGGAAAATTGCAGGGCGTGCATTTTGTTGATTGCATTCCGACAGATTTGGACCATTCTGACGAAAGATCTGAATGTTGCCGTTACTTTTGCAAGAGAGCATTTGTGGAGGCGATAAAAAGTCGTGGCTGTCTTGAGAGACAATATAAATGCAAACGACCGGGCGCCTCCGCCCCGTCAGTGCCGCTGGAATTGACTGTGTCAAAGGCGGACAGACACACTATGAGACAGATGGCTTGGTTTGTCATCACCCGAGATCGAGTAAGGCATTCCTCTAGCTCGCTCTCTTTTTCTGCAGCACACTGGTTGATTTTTGGCTCTGTGGGAGGAAGCGGAGAGTGCGGTTGGCGCATGGGCAATGGGGGTGGACAATTGAATCCAAGGCATCATGGGTCTAGGTGTCATTCCAAATGTCGAAGTAATTGCTCCTTCAAGGGGCCCATCTTCCATCTGGACCCCTTTGCTACTATCTAGCTCTGATGTAAAATACCTCACACTTCCCGGCCACCCCCCGCACCCAAACCTCATTATGATTTATGTCTGTGCTGTCCCGGTAACTATGATTTCCAGAGTGCGTTGGAAAGAGTCCAGCTTATGAAATATGTTCCCCTGCCTAGCCCAAACTCTTCCATCATCCAAACTCACTCAGTCTCTTTCTCTCTCTCTCAGCTGTCACTCAGGCTCCATGAGTAGAGAGCAAAGCAGGAACAGGTGGAAGCGGTCTAAACTTGGTGTTTTTAATGAGGGTCCCACTGGAACTGCAAGTGGAAAGACCCCACGACCTGTTGAGAGTAAAACGGCAGCCGTGCTGAAATGCAAGCGACCCTGCAATCTCCGCTTTGCCAGGCCAATTTGGCAGATTCGTTCCAAATAGGAAGCAGAAAGCTTGAACAAACTACTGCTTTAGTTGAGTTCCTGAGTGGAACACAAGGCTCATTACTGTTCCACTTCTGTGTTTGAAACCTTTGCAACACCTCCTGAGAAAACAGACAACCACAAAAAAACACTACCTATTCCGCATTTACCTCCCAAAAACACAAAAAAACACTATCCCAGGTCAAAAAAGAGGACAGTGCTGCTATCTGTGGGAAGGGTAGTCACAGGTTGAGAAATGCCATTTCTTGCTCATCCATCATAGAATGGACAGGGCACATTAGCAAGCATATGGTTAATTAATTCCCCTTAGACACTTGAATAGATGAGCGTTGAACACGGCAGCTCTCAGTCCCTCTCATTAGCCATCTAATTACTCTGACACCCCTCCTGTAGAGATCCTGGTGTGCAAGATCTTTAGCACTTTTTGGGCATCCATCTCATATTCTACTGAATCTTCATCAAGAAATCTATCTAAAAACAGAAAGGCAGATGTGGAGGTACCAGACACCACTTTTGCAAACTAATGCCTGGTTCAGATTACACGTACGGTTGGGTATCGATTTGAATTTGAATGATTTTGATTCCGATTTCGATTCCTTGTTTCGATTCCGGTTCCTAACGATTCTCGATTCCGATTCTTTTAAGAGGCAGGGTCAAGCTAACCTTGCTAACCAACGGTCTTTCTGAAGGAAATACTCCTTCCATCACAAATACTCCTTTTGTCACAAATTTAGCATTTTGCAGAGATTTCGTTATTTTTAGAAAAGTGAAGCCACACTTTGGACCGTCGACGTAAGCTACTCATGTTCGAACTCGCGTGGTTATGCCAACACTTCCGGTAGACGCTTCTTCATTGGTGTTGTTCAGCGGTTTCTTCTTCCGGTCGGCGGACTATGAATATCGAAACTAGGAATCAAAATTTTAACTTTGAACGATTTCGGGAAAAACAAAAAGTTAGTCCCGGTTCCAATCGATACTCAATTCTCGATACCTAACCCTAATTAAACGAAAATTTTTTTTGTCTGTTACGATAGTCTCTCTGTCAGATTATGCGAAAATTTTGTTGTGTCGTGGACAAGACTCATGTCAGACTACACGTTGCTTCCTGACCAGTCATCGCATGCCGTCTTTAACAGAAGCGTGATGTCATCGAGAAGGCAAACTAGCAGCGAGTGACTTCCGGAAACGAACGTAAACAAACAATGGATGAAGCGGTGAGTGTTTTATTGGCTGTTTGTGTTCAGAAAATAAGAGAGAAAACCCGACAATGGACACGTTCCTGGATTGCTCGAAGAGGACAGTATGGGCTGTCTATCCTCCAAAGAGAACTTGAGGTAAAATATTGTTTTCTTACATATTTTTACTTTTAAGCCGCGTTTTCACCGCAATTACCAGGAACTATTTGTCACAGGAACTTTTTTCCCCAGACCGCTTGCTTACTTACGGGGCAGGAAGATTATAGTGATTCTGAACTGCATTGGACTGCTCTTCCTAGCCTGCGCGTTTGTTTTGAGTTTTGCATGGAGAAGATTCAAGCTTTGTAATGCTGGATATGAAAGTAGACGTTTGTTATCAGCGGACAATGAACGTGAGATGGATGGGACGACAGCGCGCCATCGGGCGGAAAGAATAGCGTGGTAAGAACCAATCAGCATGTTCAGTGCACAAGTCCCACCCTGAAAGTTCCTGAACTCTGAAAAAGTACTACCTCACCAGCAGGGACTTTCTCGGGGGAATTTTTACCCAGAACTTCATTCAGACCCTGGTTCCAGCGGTGTAAACACACCGAGTACCACCCCAAAGTTCCTAGTTCCTGGGGAAAGTTCCTGCAGTGGAAACCTGGCTTTAGTTTTAACGTTAGCACCATCGATTCTCTCTTCGTTTTGCCATTTTTGAAAGTCGTGTACGAAAAAGCTTGTGCTTCTATTGGTCAACCTCAAACATGTGACGGAACCGTCAATGGACGACCGTTAAAAAAATTAAACATGCTAGTCTTTTTGTAAGTTGATGTGCGTTGTCACGTACGCGGTGTACGTTGTTACCCACTATGACGCACTATACGAGATGAACAATTGAATCTTGCGTTCCGACGCCCGTTGTCGTTTACAAATACCCACGACACCCTACGTCAAATGGATCATGCCAACAACGGGCTAAAATCGTGTAACCAGAACCAGGCATTAAGTGAGATAAACAAGTTTACATTGATTAAAACACAAGGTCGTTAAGGGAGACTACTTCATTCAGAGAAGAGTTTGTTCTTGAAAAGTGTTTTTTTTTTTAGTTTATCTTCCAGGTCTGTGTGGATTGCTTTATTTGAGCACACATGGATTTTGAGCTCTTAAAAATCACATGTAGGTGAAATCAATCTGCAGACAAACCAATGATACCTTGGAGAGCACTCTTGAGAGTTAAGTTTCCCCAGTCAAGAGTGCCTCATCTTTTCACACAAACTCCCAGTGGAACTTCCTTTTTTTCTATGTGCCCTTCTCTGGTCTCATTTCAAGTTTAGACTGTTGACTATAAATGAGAGGCAGTGAAATGCACATCATCAGTAAGTTAGTAGATCAAAAAGTATTAAGCCATTTTTCACATTCACTCTGAAGCTTACAGGAATCTGTCAGGAGTGAATAATATCTACACTCCAGTCTAGCCACGCAGAACGCGCTTTTCCAGAATGGCTTCATAAAACAGCTTTGACTTGACCAACAGTTAATAGTAACTTGCCAATTTGCAAGACAATTTTTATCCAAACTAATTATACATAAAGTTCCCCTGGGATAACCTGGTGCAAAGTATAATACTCAAGAAAACTGTGGTGGCTGAGCAGGACTGTGACCTAACTTCCCAGTTACAAAGGAATTCATATTTAGGTCACAAAATGTCTCTTCATTATAATTTAGGCTACCACAAGCCAACATGTCGCAGTGACACAACCTACAAGACCTATAAACAACACCAGTCCTTTCAACCCCAGAAAAAACAATCCAATACCTTGTGTTGACATGACATGTGATACAAAAATATACTTTGATGAGGGTAGAACTGAAAATACATCTAGCTGGTTGTTATTCTGGAGGGAAAAAAAGGACAGAAAACAAAAGATTGACACTTCAAAGTCAATAGACATTTAGAGTGAGTGTCTTGTGGCTATGAGTGAGGTTGCATGTTGGGAGGTAAAATGAGGGCCCAGCGAGCTAAGAAATGAACACAGAGGGAAGCTGATGACCTTCAGATGCCGAGGACATAATGACCTTCTTAATGAGCATGCCACCACTGAGAAAATGGCACACGAATCCCAATTTTGCGAACTCACTCCTTTCAAGAAAGCAGTTCTTGCAAACTACACACAAAAAGAATAGGGGTTGGGGGGGGGAATAGCTAAACTATGCAGCGAGTCAAAAACATCTGTCAGGAGGTTTAATTGGGTTCATTAGACAACACAGCTAGAGTTACCAATTACAGGCCTACATAATTAATTGCACTTGAAATTAAATATATTTTCTCATCAGCTTTTAATTAAATGTGACCCCTTGTTGTTGATTGAAACCCAGATTCTCAGGGTGAGCTACGGTTTCATGCGTGTTTACCTGAGGTGCACAGGGAGATGAGCTTGATTTTGGAAGAGGGTTAGGATGGGGTGGGGTGTCCGTAATTACATGAAGTGATTAAGACACATCAGGTCGGTGGGCTTTGCAGGGCTCCTAGCCCTCCAGCTAACTCAGAGAACAACTTCATTAAGCTCAGTGCTTAGGCCTTTAATGTAGACAACAGTGTCTTGTTTTGTTCCAAAAAGATAGTGGGCTTGTTCCTATAAGCTGTTGCCTTTTTTTAGACAGTCTTTTCAAGGATAGCTCAGATAGCAAGACACATTTTTTCCAATGCATTCTCAACACTAGCAGCACATCTATGATGCTTTATAGGTAGGCAACATGCTAATTTTTGAAACATGGATCTCTTTTAAAACATTGCAAGTTGCCATACTACCTACATGCTAACCTCTAAGGCAGAATCCAAACAATTACTAAAAGTGATTTAGAACATTTTACATAAAGCAGCTACTAAGGTAAGTCAATCCACACCATATAAATAGTGTACATCAATCAAGGCACTACTGTTTGATTACCTTACGGTATGCTGGTCATTAGCGTTTTGAACAAAGCTGAGCAATTAGCATTATCAGCTAACAGAATTTTAATTTAGCTTCCAAATAAATGTAGAGAATTCACAGGGTAGCAATTAAGTTTTCTTTTTTTTTAAATAGATGAATGGATGGATGGATGGTTAGAGCTCATTTCAGTTCTGTTGCAATGCATATTTATTCTCAGTGCCTAAGCCGTGGAAAGCTGTTTATCTTTAATAATGAAAACACATCTGTGAGATCTCCATTTGTATGCACCTTGTGCAAATGACTCGCACTCAGCCCGCCCCGCCCCCTTTCAACTTCAAAAAGTATTATTTCATTTGCGGTCTCTGTGTTAGATTACACAGAACAATTTACATCCAAAGCAGACACACATTATGCAAACCCATTTCAGGCTGTCCTCTAAAATATATTGGGTTATACAAAACATTTTTGTTATTATTGATTTACTCTCAAACTTTATTTGGAACTGCTTTAGACAAGCTCTTATCTTCTCACATGTATGTCGGATATCCCACTTCTTTCATTGGATTTAGAATTGTTAGCAGTTACCTAGTAACACTCTGCATCACAGTAAAGCTCAGGTATGTATAGTCTATATTCAGACTAATACCGCAGAACTAATGTAGCAGCACATACAATGCATCACAGAGAGTTATAGATTCTATGTGTTAACCACACAGGAAAAATCTAATCAAACTGTTGCTATGGCTCAATCATATCTCACTTAATCTATTGTCCATTATTGATTTGGTTCACTGACCAAGATGAATACAGTTATGGGACATTGAACTTTCCTAACAATGTGAGAGATCAATAAATGCTCACTGTAATCTGCTGGAGCCGAGCTTTCAAATGATTGAAAAGTGAATCGCATACAACATCTTTATATGCGTTACTACTCTGTCACAAGGCGGAAACAGATTCAAATTCAACACAAAAGTATATCAGACTCTTTCAGTGAGATTTACTGATTACCATCAGCAGCTTGGATTCAGAGGAGAAGTGCTTAAATGACAAAGATTGCATCAGCCTTTAGGACAATAATATAACAAGTATATTTAACAAGCATAACAGTTTGCTGACCACTAAGTTGGTATCCACTTGTCCGGATTTCCGATTTGTAATTTTTAAACCATTTTTACCCCTTTTCCACCAAAAAAGATCTGGTTCAGAAACTGGTGCTGGTTCAAAGTTGGTTCAGGAGTTGGTTCAACTTGCGAACTCTTTCAGAACTGGTTTCTTTTTCCACTGACTAGAGCGCCTCAGGGAATGACGCAGTTACGTCATTTGTGTACGTCACCATACGTCTTAGCTAGAAACTTTTGCAAATACAACATTACCGGTACTTTGGGATTATCTCTTTCTTATGTACCAAGAAGGCTTTAAAAACAATTGAAAAATGGAAGTATTTTAATCTTTTTTTTATATGTAATCTTTCCTAATTAGTTATGTACCCCTGTCTTGTGTCCATTTATTTGTTCTATATTGTGAAAAAAATTTTTTTATTTAATTTTTTTTAATAGAAACGTTTGCGCCAACTTCAAGCCTAACAATTACAAAGGTGTACTCCATCGTGTTTCTGCAAATGTTTCACCCAGCTTTGTGATGGTCAGAAAAGATGTTTAGAACACATCTAAATCCACCCCAGCCCCCGACGTAAGCGAAAGAACGGTTCTAGTCCAGTAATGAGTTGGTGCCGCTTTGGAACCAGTTTCCTGGCCGAGAACCGGTTCTTTGGCTGTCGAAACACAAAGAACTGGTTCGCGCACAGGCGCCAGCGCACAGGCACCAAAAAGGGTATGTGTGTCCCGTAAGCTGGTTATCCTGGCAGACCAAGTAAACCAGCTAAGAGTATCAAACCCCCTTCAAGCTTTTGTTTTTAACCCTTAAATGCATGAATGTGAATGAATGCCAATCATTATTACATATTCGGGTTTTAAGCGACCCTGATTACTAGGGTTGGATATCGAGAATACGAGTATCTGATTGGAACCGGGACTAACTTTTAGTTTTTCCTGGAATCAGTTCAGAAAGTTAAAATTGCGATTCCTAGTTTCGATATTCAGTCCGTCGAACCGGAAGAAGAAACCGCTGAACAACACCAACGAAGAAGCGTCTACCGGAAGAGTTGGCATAACCGCGCAAGTCGAACATGAGGAGCTTACGTCGGCGGTCCAAAGTGTGGCTTCACTTTTCTAAAAATAACGAATTTAGAAAATGCTAAATTTGAGACAAAAAGAGTATTTGTGACAGAAGGAGTATTTCCTTCAGAAAGACCATTGGTTAGCAAGGTTAGCTAAACTTTTTTGACCATGCCTCTTAAAAGAATCGGAATCGAGAAATCGGTAGGAACCGGAATCGAAACAAGGAATCGAAATCAGAATCAGAATCGTTCAAATTCAAACAATACCCAACCCTACTGATTACATTTAACATGGATGGATTTCTATCTGTCGCAATAATATAAAACTCTCCTGAAATTAGAGTAACAATTACAGAACAATAAAAATAAATCAAATTTTGTTACCTTTTGGAGCTTGGACAGGTTCAGTTTAACCAGATTAAGTTTTACATTATCATCGCTGTCCTCGTCAGAGCTCATTTCCCAGTGCATTCAGCATATTCGTAATCTCAAACGTATTCTCAAAACTATCATTTTCAACATCTTCATAATCAATATTTTGATGGCTGACAGCTTCTTCACCAGATCCACCATCAATTGACAGTGACACAAATATATGATTGCGTTCAGTACTTGCTCTGCAGTAAATCGTTGAGCCATTTTAAATTTCGCCGATGACCCTTCCTACTCTCTTGTTTTCTGCCTGCGGTAACTATGAGTGAAACGTCACTTCATAATCGTATGCGTTTAAGGGTTAAAGAAAAAAAAAAGAAACCCATAAGCCATCTTTTATATTGGTCACATCTTTGACGCAGCCTTAAGGGTGGATGAGGATGTAGAAAGATGAACTTACCAATAAAGTAGGCCAAGAGGAACACCAGGGTGACGGAGATGAGGATGGCACTGAGGGCAGCACATTTCCAGTTGCAGTGCTTATAGGGTTTCTTCAAGCTGAAGGCAGGCCGTGAGAAGGTGTTCCGTGGCAGGGGCCGGGGTGGAGGCGAGTATACCGTGCTGGACGTCAAAGGGTAGCCGGGAGAAGTCGTGCAGTACAAGGGCGAGGTCCCGCCAGGCTTGAACAGAAAGTGTCTGCAGAGATGCAAAAATGCTGTTGCTTATGTTCAAAAAAACAAGGGCCATTGGAGAACACTGTGTGATGAGTGTTTTCTCATCATGTAGAGTGTGTAGGCTTGTTTTCCCGCACTGGTCAGTACTGCTGTCACCAAGCACTTTTCCAAGCTGTTGCCATAGCCACCTCTAAGTGCTGGCTGGCAGCGAGACGCACTGTGCCCCGCGGGGTGCGTTATATCGAAATTTTGAATCAATATCAAATTTAATTTACAGCCCGAGTGACCACAGTGGACTCTTGTTAATACAAGCCCTGATAGTGACTTCTAATTCACCTTAAGGGTGCGTGTGTCAAGAAGTTGTACAGGATGTACATTATCAGGAGAGTTTATTCACTATGGCCAGTTCTCTTGAAATGAGATGCTACTGTAGCTCAACAAAGCTTAGCTAGTTAGCAGGTGTTGTAATCTATGGTGAAGTCACTGACTTGGAAAACTGCTGTCAAGCTGTACTGACCGAATGAGAGGAAACTCAGAAATAAACCACATTAGCCTAATGAGGTACAAGAACAGACTTACAAAAACTCTTAAGCCGAGCGCACACTACAAGACAGAAGCTTGTTCAGCTGGCTCCCCTTCATGTTTTAAATTTGACTCGTCTGCGACCAAAAAGCAATGGTAGTAGCCTCTTAACATGTCTCACCGAAGCCATTCCGAGTGTGTGCACTAGTGAGACTACTCTCAGAGACTACCACCAGAAACAGAATTTCAATCATTCATAATTGAATTTGAATTGGTAAACTTGAACAATTTCATTGACAAACTGAACATAATTTGAAAACGTGTTGTTTAATTTGAATCATTGCGAGCTGTATCATTTGAAATGTATTCGTTTGGAACTGAAGTCCAAACTAATTTGATCCTCACTGAAAATTAAACTCTATATATCTTCAAATTCACTGCTCACAATTCAGATTCAGTTCTCAAATTCAATTTCAAGTTACTGAGACACACATCCGGGAAGTTGGATCGAAGCGCGATTCGATACATGGTGTTCATTCAAGAAGTGAACGTGAAGATATACAGAGAGTTTGATTTTCAGTGAGGATAAAATTTTATTGGATTTTCGTTCAATTTCAACGATACAATTCAGATTCAGTTTTTCAATGCAATGATTCAAATTAAGAAATTCAAATATGAATGATTGAAATTCAGTTTCTGGTGGCACATATTTCAGGCCATATCTTTCTTTCACTGTCCTGTCCAATTATAGACTAGGATTACAGGGATAGTTCACACAAAATTAAAAATCTGTCATAATTTATCTGTCAAAATATCTTATTTTATGTTCAACATTTTTGGGTGAATTATCCTCTTAAGTTTTTATCTTAAATGTCAGATTCTCAAAGAATAAATTGTGCCCACTAAAAAGTGCTATTAAAAGGAAAGTTCACACAAAAGTAGCATGTCTTGTAATGTGCACTTGGCCTTATGAACAATTTCTTAGCAAAGAATGCTAATGCATTCAGGGTTAATTAAAACAAAGTTGTTAGTTTGGTGTTAAAAAAATAAATTATTAAAAACATGCAATTCATTTTAGTAAGTGTTAAAAATGTTAGATTGTGTTACAAATTGCACTATGTAATGAGAAACAAGTGTGCACAGGTACCACTATGCAGCATGGCAAAGCAGATTCCGGCAGCCGCGGTCAGATCATGCAACATACCCATCAGTGTAAGCGCCGTCACGGCGAGCTGTGGCCAGTATGTCCATCTCTATAAAGTTGTCCTGTAAAGTCTCTAGGAATGTCTGCTTTGCTATGTTTCTACACACAGGTGGAGAGATGGACAGATGGAACGAGAGTGAGACATGCGTGCAAGAGGGAGACACAGATGTGCAAACACAAAAATGCGAATTTGTGTAAATGGACAAAAGTGAAGAGGCCGACAAAGACAAACAAGCCCCATTTTCCAATGACAGGGTGCTGGTGCCGGATCCAGAGCCCAATTTGGAACCGTTCCACGTTTTTTAACGGCAGGAAAATAAAAAAAAATACCCTCTCTAATCTAAACCTACTGAACTCAAACTATTATCCGACAACATCAGAGAACAGAGGGCGGGAGAACCTCCTCATCAAGTAACTGTTATACAAAACTAGATCAAGCAAAAGCTTACCGATTTAATTTCCAAAGCCGTTTATACTGGAAACGCCCACAGCGATGTGTATTTAATTAAACAACAGTTAGTTCTCAACCTTGAATCTAGCTGGCAGAGGTCCAAGTGTGCTGATGTTTTGTGTAACAGCACAAAGGTATCTCTCAGCTTTGAATGTTAAAATGTTTTGGACACTTACAAGTAAGGATGCACGATATATCGGCCACATTATCGGTATCTGGCCGAATAAATGAACATTTTTAATGTTCTCGTTATCGGCCCAACAAGAACATTTAGCCGATATCTAAAAGCCGATAAATAATGTATTATTTCCATCAGCTGAGGAACATTAGATGCGCACTATTTCAAATTGCTTGAAATACGATTGAAATCACTTTTAAAAAAGGAAAATCAAGGTTAAGTGCAAAATGTGCAGTGCAAGTCTGTCATATCGGCTACACAACATTAAAATAAAAACATCATTGTGTTTGTCTCGTCTTTTAATGAGACTTCAGGCTCTCAAAAATTGTCTAAAAATTTGGATTTAGATTTATCGGCCAATATATCGGTTATCGGCTTTCAAATATAAAGAATTATCTGGTTATCGGCCAAAATTGTCATATCGGTGCAACCCTACTTACAAGACTCTTAAAAAATGCTAATGTATCCAGTCATGAAAACATTAGTCCCTCCAGCCAGTTGAAATGTGGGATCGGTTCTGAAGGAGGTCCGCAGGTTCCCTAGCTTGGCACCAGCACCATTTCGGAGAATGTGGGAGAAACAGAGACATCCTTATGGAACTAAAGTGCAGTGTGGGGTTTTTATACCCGTGAAACCCAGTACGCCCCACCCGAGAGCGCTCACGTTCCTTTACTGCACACATGTACCTTGTGTTGTACGACCCATGCCCTTCTCTGCAAGCGTCCTGTTCTTCTCTGATAAACATTAGAGTATTCTGGCTCCTTTATGATTGTGGTTAGAAGAAAACAAGGCATTACTTTTCCATTCACCTTCACATTCTTTGTGTTTCTGGGGCTGACACATCACTTTTTAGAAGAATCACACATTATACTGACAGAATTCCCAAATGGTTGTGCTAAATCCTGCTTTAAGATGTGACTTTCTCTTTAGAAATATAAATGGTTTCATAAAGCAGAGGTTTATTAACATTCAGAGAGGAACTCTGGTTGCATTCAGTAAAGCATGTCTGCTGTAGCTCGGTTCCCCCTGAGATGGCTGTTCCATAAGGGAAGACTGAGATAATGCGATGGAGAAATGAACCATCAACATGCACTGGGCAGGCGCAACACCTTCAATTCAACAAGAGAAAATGTTTGTTTTCTTTTCTTGGTGGCTGTTCCAGACTGCCTGCTCGCTCTGCTGATTGTCTTTGGCTGGCGTATGTACATTTATTTCACTTGTTTGGGCATTGGGAGGCAAATTAAAGTTTTAAACGAAGGGGAGAGGGCCCCAGGGGCCAGTTTTGGAGGAGTCAGAGAAGAATGCAAAAAGCAGCCAATAAGAGAATGGCATCGCCTGGCTCTTGTCCAATGAGAGGGCTCGGTAAGCCTAGATATCCAGGGACTCATCCGACCCATTCCAGCCGGCTGTACAAAAGTCGTGAGGGAAACCATTACAAAGCCATTAGCTAAAGCCTAAATGACAGGCCATCTTTCACTGCCCTTGTGGATATTGCTAATGGATATTCCAATTTCATCAGAGGGTTTCGGATAATTGATCGCTCTTTTTTTTCTTTTTAGACAGGAGGAAGAGATGGAGGGTGATGTCACTGATTTACTCGGTTTCCGGCACTCTCCTCACGCCGCATGTCGGCTGGTGTGACCATCTGTTTCCCTTTCCCATGGGAATACCTGGTCCAGATTAAAGTTTGGGGAAAACCATGATGTTTAATCAGTCATTATGTTGCTAACTGTCCCTCCACAAATTCAAATTAACGTTCATTTTCCTGTTGAGTGGACCGTCCAGACTCATGCCGGTCACAAACACATCAAGGACAAAGAAACAGTTTCCAGGCAAATATCCCAGTGCTTATGCTTATTATCAAACTATATAACCTGTAAGATACTGTGAAAGCCTAACTTAATGAAAAACCTAACAACATGCTTATCAAGTTATCTACATGCTAATAATGCTAGCATCAGAGCTAGCTACATGCTAATCATGTTAGCTTCTTGAAAAAAAAACATGCTAGCATGATGCCTGTGTCATGAAGCTTCTTGACAAAAACATCTATCTATCTATCTATCTATCTATCTATCTATCTATCTATCTATCTATCTATCTATCTATCTATCTATCTATCTATCTATCTATCCATCTATCCATCTATCCATCTATCCATCTATCCATCCATCCATCCATCCATCCAATCTTTCTTTCTAACTAATCTATTTATCTTTCTTACTAATCTATCTTTCTTTCTAACCAATCTATCTATCTATCTATCTATCTATCTATCTATCTATCTATCTATCTATCTATCTATCTATCATATCTATCTATCTATCTATCTATCTATCTATCTATCTATCTATCTATCTATCTATCTATCTATCTATCTATCTATCTATCTATCTATCTATCTATCTATCCATCCATCTATCCATCTATCCATCTATCCATCCATCCATCCATCCATCCAATCTCTTTCTTTCTAACTAATCTATTTATCTTTCTTACTAATCTATCTTTCTTTCTAACCAATCTATCTATCTATCTATCTATCTATCTATCTATCTATCTATCTATCTATCTATCTATCTATCTATCTATCTATCTATCTATCTATCTATCTATCTATCTATCTATCTATCTATCTATCTATCTATCTATCTATCTATCTATCTATCTACCTACCTACCTACCTACCTACCTACCTACCTACCTACCTACCTACCTACCTACCTACCTACCTACCTACCTACCTACCGTCCGTCCGTCCGTCCGTCCATCTACTCTTTCTTTCTACCTTTCTTTCTTTCTACCTTTCTTTCTACCTTTCTTTCTTTCTCATTCTTTCTCATTCTTTCTCATTCTTTCTCATTCTTTCTTTCTTTCTTTCTTTCTTTCTTTCTTTCTTTCTTTCTTTCTTTCTTTCTTTCTTTCTTTCTTTCTTTCTTTCTTTCTTTCTTTCTTTCTTTCTTTCTTTCTTTCTTTCTTTCTTTCTTTCTTTCTTTCTTTCTTTCTTTCTTTCTTTCTTTCTTTCTTTCTTTCTTTCTTTCTTTCTTTCTTTCTTTCTTTCTTTCTTTCTTTCTTTCTTTCTTTCTTTCTTTCTACCTAATCTTTCTTT